>JAQGBY010004313.1:0-16903 GCA_034698785.1 Mycogona germanica | reverse complement strand
GGTCGTTTGACCCCCGCCATAGGCCCCTCTCTTGGGGGCTGCTTGTGGGTACATATTGTAATTGTAATTATGTAGGCATGCGGCTAATCCTGGCCTTCCGAGACAATTGCATGAAGTTCAAACCTAAAGTCGCAAAGATTAAAATTTCGGAAAAAGAAACAGTTGCCCAACAAATAAGCCACCCGACCGAATTTAGCAAGAGGCTCTCGTGTGACCCTACTTCAGGACATCACAAATTCGATCGCACCACTCACTAGGTCTAGCACCATACATGTGTATTAGTATGCGGCGACTAGCGATACATTGTAGTTTTTTTAAATTCTTGAATCACTGTCTACAAATGGGTCTAATTCACATACTACAATTGTTGCTATCTTGATTAGTTTCATTTTTTGCACGCTTTCGCAGAAAGATATTTTTGGGGGACAAGTACTAATTGAAGACTCCACCCTCATCAAGGCATACAAATTTATACGCCATAGCGCCATGCTTTATGCCGCTTTTAGGCCTAGGCCTAACCAGACTTTTTAAAAGCTCATTCCTTCGCCCCATGCAATATGTGACCAATTTTGCAACCACTGGTCTAGGAAGTCTGTTTACATTGTAGTTTAGAGCCCGGTAATGAACAGAATGCTGTTTAATTCTGTTTAATTTGGGTTAGGCCTAAACGCGCAAAATGGTCATGTCCGCCATGTACCCAAACACGTGTCAAACCGGAATGGGACCTTGTGCCGGAATGGCCCAAAAACGCATTATTTTATAGATCCATTGAATTTTAATCAATTTAAAGGCTGCCCAGAGGATGAACTTGCAATCATAACCCTAAATTTGCAAACAAATTAATAAATAACCACAAAAACTCACGTCTCCGCGAAACTTCATGATGGCTTTAAGACGAGACTCACACCAAAACGCTGGCCGGCAAGATCAAAAGACTTGCCCACAATGCAACGTTTTTCACATATGTAATTCAATTGCAATCTAGTAAAAGCGCGTAGTATTTTGAAGCTGTAATGCACAGTTTCGCCCATATGAGTTGCCGCCGAGTGTTGTCTCAAAAGTTAAACGCGCTTCTATCTTTGCTTCGGATTCATTTTCTGAAATAAAGATTTATATTGATTGCTGAGCACTAATATAGAGTGCCAGAATTTCTTTGTTAGCTGTTGAAAAAAGTAGTTAATAATTAAGCATATTATTATTTTTCTTTTTGCATTTATTTTAAAATTTGATTTTTTTATATTGTTTGGAAATATTATCGAATTTCAGCCAATGGTTGCATCGTCCAGTCGTAAGTTTGGTGACGTCAACGAAAATTGTCTGCCATCTTGCTTTCTAAAATGGCGACCGCGATTGCGGAGAAACGTGGTTTTCTTGGAGAAGCTGGATTTACGTTCGTTGGCATGCTTGTTTGCGTTGAATAATTTTTGGATATTTTGGTAAGCACATTTTTTATAATGTTTAATCAATTTTGAACAGAAGCATCTTGAAGTGTCTGGTTACAGAGCGAGGGTGGCTAAACAAATTAATTGGAACTGACTGAAATGGAAAATATCTAAGCTGGCTAGATTCACCCTTTTCTTGCCGCTCGCAATGGAGCGAACATCATGTATAGAAAGGGGTGAATAAAGACACTTCTACATAATTGGCCCGAAAATAATGTGCCTCTGGCAAGTTGTTGACCCATTGCATCAGAAAAGGGGTTCCTTATGGCAGCTCCAACGTGAATGTTGTGTTATTAAAAATTACTTTTACGTCGTTAGGTCTAGTAAAAAGTGCATAGTTCTTTCGTATTTTTAATCTGCCAGGGCAAAATGTGTTTTCTAAGGACTTTATTCAACGAACTCAATATGATTTCAGCCTATTTTGCCAGTCGGCATGGCCAGCATAAAAATAGGGCACTGTGAGGCCTCTTTGAGTCATGTTGGCACGATCAAAATTAGGTTATTATTTTGTTAATCGAAAATGGTTACTTTGGTTATATCGTTGTCAACGTGGATTTTGGGCTATACTTGCCCTGCTGCCCAGTAGATAGGCCTACATGGACGCTAGCTTAGCCCATGCGTCGTGTTTGGAAATTATAACAGATATATTAAAACTGCCTTTATTTCAAGTACAGTAGCCAATCCATAAAAATTACTTCAGTTCAAAACCTTGCTGATCGTGTCGTGCTTTTCATTCCAAAACGTTCGGAAAAAGTGAACAAATCAACATTAAATTCTATTTGAGTTCAGGAAAATCTCTATGGATTTGTGTATCTTTAAATTGCTACGGCGCAATTTTCCCTGATTATGTTGTTTCAACTAAAGCCTGCTCGGAACTCTTGAATTGCAACTTTACTACGGCGTATTCGACTGTCCACATTAATTTAAAATATTTTTTTAAAACACCGTGGACAACTGTATACAGTGTATCGGATTATATATGCAATATTTCGCGATTACATGTAATAATAGTTGATGTGTGACTACGAATTAAATTAATGAGTACAATCCATCAGTTGCTGTGTTTATCTCGTGTTGGTCGCGGATATTTTATTTCTTTGGAAATCTTAAATATAACTCAACAACTCCTAAAAAACAATCTTTAACGAATTTAAACATCTAGCAGGCACACTTATGTGACTTAGGAGAAAAAGACGACTTCGACAATAGTCAACTTTGCCAACCCAACCCGTTTTTCTTGACTACCGCGAGTGTTGCTTTCAGATTTTTAAAATACGTTCATTTTCTTTTTTCTGTAGGCCAATAAACTTTGAAAATGGATCAAGGGGCACTCCAGGGCCTCGGCCCCTTAGCAAATCCAGTAGCTCAGGCGAGAGTAAGTGGCTATTCTTGTTCTGAAAATGTATGTACCTTTTTATTTAGAGTAAAATATATTGAATAATCATTTTGTCTTATTAATTCGTACAGGCTTTGGAATACTTTGAGAAGCTGAAGGTTGAGGATACGGGCTGGCAGTTATGCATCAGTACTCTAACCAATTCTGACGTACTGTAAGCATTGATCAAATTCTTAAGAAATCTTTAAAGAAATATTTCTATAAAATATACATAAAGTATACGCTTAATAATTAATAACATTTTCAGTTAGATTTAAAGTTATGTTGAAAATTAAAACATCAATTTTTTGTCATTGCTTTGATTAATATAAGTTTGTATTGTCTACTTTCGTAACTGAAGGAACAGTTTGCTGTGACACGTTACAAAAAATGCAATAAAATATTTTGGGTAAATTAAGAATTTAATTGTTTAAAAACAATGTGACTTAACCTAATTTCATTTTATGTTTAGGGACGATTACGTCAAATTCTTTTGCTTTCAAGTGCTGGAGCATTTTGTGAAAACGAGGTACTCCCTCTGTGATTCGGCGCACCAGCAGTACTTGCGGGAGTTTCTGAGCCAGTGGGTCCAAATTCAGGTGATCATCCAGCATTTGTTTCCATGTGGTGTTGAGAAAATTGAATATCGATGGAATATCTGTTTGAAATATCTGAGAATGGTCTAAGCTTTATTAAATAGTACGACCCGTCGTAGCGCAGTTGGTTTAGCGACGGACTGTGGTTCGGCGGTCCCGGGTTCGATTCCCGGCGCAGGCTCTCGATTATTCGATCCCGGGGTACTGGTGAAAATGTGCCTCTCACATAGTGCCTAAGCACTGAGAGGGGTACAGAAGAACTGATAGGGGTACTGTTGTGATTATACACTTAAGTGAATAAAAAAAAAATATATATATTTACTTTACCACGATTATTTCTATAGTAAAAAAATTCATTACAAAACTTGTTGGCAATACGGATGACACATGATGCGTATTACAATTTTTGTAAAAAAAAAAAAAAATGATAATTAATATTTTGGCTTATTTCCTGCTGTAGTGTATCTAATTTATGATAAATATCATAATTTTCTTGAGTAGGTTGGTAGGTTAAAACGCTTACCATCTTAATTTGTTCTTTTTCTCCACAGAGTTGTTCAGGCGCCCAGTCAAAGACGTTTCTGCGAAACAAGGTGGCCCAGGTGTTTTCGCTGGTTTTCCTTGCCGACTACCCGCGTCGCTGGCCCAGCTTCTTCGCCGACATTCTGAGCACGCTGGGCCTGGGGCCGAATGCCGTCGATCTGTACTTGCGCGTGTTGTTGGCCATCGACAGCGAGGTGGTCGATCGAGAGGTTGTGCATTCATCCCAGGCAAGTTTTAGAGCCTTCAATGTGAGTAAACCTCTAGAGCCAGCCTCTTTTTCTTTTATTTTCTTTTTTTTTGGTGGGTTTTAAAATTTACTATGGTGATAAAATACACAACCTGCTAGGATCCGATTCAGCGCTGCAAAAAACGAAGAGAATGGTAAACTAAAAAATCAATTAAAAATGTATGTAAGTTTCGCTACAACCTACAACTACTAAAACAATTTTTCAAATATCGACTCATTTTTTGATTATTTTTTTACGTAAATATTACTTGTACTTACACTATTAATTTGTCTCCGTCAAAAATAAACGTTTTTTTAAATCAATATTGTGTTCATATACCATTTTCGTTTTTAAAAAATTATTACTTCCTGAATTTCGTTTTGTTGTTTTCTTGCTGGGGCAATTTTTCCATCGTCGTGCGATAGTGTTTCCTGTTTGCAGCCCAACAATTTCTTATTCGACTTTCTTATGTTTTTGACACCGAAGGAAGCTGAACGTAATACTCTCGTCAAGGACACCATGCGTGATCAGTGTGTTTCGGATCTCGTGAGCTCCTGGTATCATGTTCTGGTGAGTCTTGATTAGTTTGATGCCAGTAAAGTAGGAAATCGAAATATTATTAAGCCTCACTGTAAAGCGGGAGAAAATCAGAATATGTGGACCTCCCAACCTTAGGAATGTCGTGCCCCTTGAAGTGCAAGATGCAGCAGATCAAAATTTTACCTTGATATGATTCAGAAGTGCTATGTATTGTACCCAAGTCTGACGAGGGAAACTCTCCGCTTAAGTGTCATTTTGTATATAACAATTAAATGATGTAGTACAATGATGCCTAAGGAATTCATGAACAGTGCATTATTTGACCAATTTCACTGAATACGTGAGTGTAGGACAATTAAATCTTAAGTTTATAGTCGAGAATTATTGCAGTGTTATGCACCGTTCTGTGTAATCTATTATACATGAATTCGTGATCTAGGCGAATACTTGGGAGTCTATTTCGCGTTTGTCGCCGCTGTCTTATCATTTTTAACATTGTAAGATTGTGTACTTCTCATATTCTGGCGACGATGTCTCCCCAAACAGTGACGGAGGTGACACGGGGAACACACTAAATATGTAGCGGATTAAACGATACTTTAGATTTTTAAAATCTCCGATAAAACAATCATGAAACCCATTTATATTTTTGACTGGTTAATTAGCATTGTGAAGTAGATGTAAAGTGTAGTTAGGATGCCATTCAATGGTTCTGTTTTTTCTAACCAACCCTAGACCACATATGAGACCAGCCATCCTCAACTAGCGTGCCAGTGCCTGGAGGTGATTGGCGCTTATGTGTCGTGGATCGACATCAATCTCATCGCCAACAACCGCTTCGTGGACCTTCTGGTTAAGTACCTGTCGATGGAGGAGCTGCGCGAGAGCTCCTGCGACTGCATCCACGAGATCATCAGTAAGGGCATGGACCCCATTGCCAAGACCAAGCTGGTAGAGTCCTTTATCGCCGTGCTCAATGTCGCCGACATACTCAACGTGGCCGACGTAAGTCGATATTTGAGTGTGTTCATTTATTTGTTCTTGTGACAATAATCATGGTATTGTTTCTGAAGATAACTTCCTAACTTAGTTTCCTAATCAACCACATTGGTTACTTTAAATACCTTTCTAAATAAGAGATCCTAAACAGTTTCTGAGAGAGTAATATTATTTGATTGGAAATGAGCTTGTTTCTTGTTATGTCTGAATTTATTTAAATCAGTTTTAAGCAGTTTTGATCAGGTACAATATTCCAGCCAATTAAAATCAACGATTTGGTGATCAAATCGCCGAGCAAAGCCATTATTTGCCACTGGTGAACCGTGTGAATAACTAATGTCATGTGGGTCCAATACCAGGTGTTTATGCACACTGGTTTTCATTAATGTGAATGGACTTATTTCATCTCCCAAAACAGGAAGAAAAAATAGATTTCGTTATCAAACTCGCCAAGCTGGTCAATGGAATCGGGTCTGCTCTAATTACAAGCTGGCAGAGGTAAGCGTTACTCATTTGTTAGTCTACTTGATAGTTTCCTCAAATACTGGTAATTTTCATGCCCACATTATTCTTCAAATCCTCTCCACAAAACCACATTTTCGTTAGTTAAGTTTGGCGATCGCCAGCTCCAAGCCTCCAACCAACCGTCCCATGAGAGCCTGAAATAAATTTAAAAAAAAAACATTTCTTCCATTTGAAGGTTGTTAAAGGGTGGGGATGAGGAGAGCGCCGCTGTGACGTTGCAAGCCATTGAGAACAAGATTCCCCTGATGCTGAGGTTTCTGGCCCACGACTATGATGACGTGTCAGCCGCGGTTATCGACTTGACCAAGGACTACATTCAGTTGATGAAGCAGATGACGACCAGGCGGGAAAACCAACAAAAACACATCGAGGTTGGCAAGACTTGTCGATTCTAAGATTAATCAGTGTTCTAGTATTTGGATAGTTCAGTTCTGGACTGCTTGGTGTTGCCACAAATTGGGTTTGATAAATTCAGACGTCTCCTAAGTGAGCAGCGCAACGGTATCCTTCGCACACTGGGCTGGAGCGCCATCGTGCTGAAAAATGAAGAACTCTGATTTATTTCATGTCAGGACTGGACTTCTTTAACAGTCATTGTACTCGCCATTGATCTTTGTACCAGGTTCAACAAAATGAAGCGCCCAGAGATGAAACACCAACGCAAACTATTACTGATTTGCAGAATGTTGGCTTTGTTCACAGCAATTGATTAGCAGAAATGTTTCTTTTTCTTGTGCCACGCAATGTATACACCCGATCATTCTGACTATTGGTCGGCCGAGCAACAGTAAAAAGCTTTTCATCTGTGACCATATATGAAACAAACTTAATGCTCCAGGAAGTGACACAAAAGTTTTTTGCACCAAGAAAGCCGCGGGACTGAGTCAACTTAGTAGCCCGAAGTTTTTTAGCAATGATTCAGTCCACAGAAGTTTGAGAAATGCCTATCTAATGAGCAATTTGACGCTGGGAAAGGTGCGTTTGCGGATGACCTTCTTGACTTTGTCATCCGTTTGCACACTGTTTCTTCGGCGAGCGCTCAACAGTTTCGTCTGTCAATCTTTCTCAAAACATGTTTCAGTGCGCCTAAAGTCCATCCTTTGTTTGGGAACTCTTAAGAAATCGTTTTGCACCATATTTTTTGTTTTCGCGAAGAAATTTGATAGCAAACTTATCTTCTTTCGTCAAAGTGGTGCATAGTTTACCTTGTATATTCGAAACGCTGATGTATTATTTTGTGAATTGATTCAATTTTTGATTGTTGATCCCCATTTCTGTTGCAGGCGATGCTGTACGTTGTTATGAAAAAGTTCAAGTTTGACGAAAGCTATAATTTTGATCATGAGGTAAAATTTTTGATTTCGTCTCGTCTGGATGAATTTTCTGCTAGTTTTCGTCGAATCTCGAATATACAATTCATATTTTTTTTTCAGTGTGAAGATGAAGCTGTATTCTTGGAGTACCGCAAGCAGTTGAAGGTTGTCTTCGAAAACATCGCTCTTTTGGTAAAAACCCCTTTTTTAAGGACTTAAATTGCTTAATTTATTGATTACCGGTTAGGTTCGCTTTTTCTAAAGATATATTTGGCTTTATATTTCAACTTGTGATACGTGTATTTTTTCAGGACCGAGAGCTAGTTTTGAGTCAAGTTAGCGAAGTTGTTTTCAACACTTTGCAAAGGTGGCAGGAAACCGCCTTCCAAGATGTTGAAGCTGCACTTACCTTTTTGTATATTTTGGGAGAAGCCATTCCGGTAAGAAGGCAACTCCTGTATATCTCAAATTCTTTTCAACTGGGTAACTGCATCCTCAAGCAGCAAATGCTAACGAACATTTTAATTATAAAAATCAAACCATGTTTTTAAGAAGCAAAAAGTCCTAACATCAAGTTCTTGATATCATTTGATTAAATATTTGCAAAAAATATATTTATAGAGTATTGCTGTACGCAATCCACCCTTCTAATTGAATAATTGTATTGTAAAAAAAATTGTAGGCAAACTATAATTTTTGGAAAATTCGTTTGGGATGTTAGTAATAAAATTTGAATCAATCTTATTTTATCAACATCACGAATTATAATGAATAATTTTTCCCGTTCAGGCGTCACAAGGCAATCATTTTAGTGGGGACGAGAGCAAAGTCTCGGTCATGCAAGAAATGATGAGATTGGTAAGTACATAGTTTTTTCTTGAATGTAGTGCATATCACTACAGGATTTTTCGGTACCCCCTTTGGTACTTAGGCACATATGACTTTAAAAACAACATGACGTCATTTTCTGAGACATGCATATAGCATAAACAAAGTTGCTATTTCATCGAATTTTCAAAATCATCATTTCTCAACTGCAGAGTCTTCAAATGTTACCAACCGTTTCTGTCAATGTGATAAGATATTTTCTCCCTTATTTTCTCGCACAAACTAGATGATTAGCAGCGGTGTGAGCTGCCATTCGCATTCGTGCGTCGTGCTTCAGTTTTTCGAGAATGTTACCCGCTACGAGAAGTTCTTCAACTGCGAGTCGCAACATATACCCAGCGTTTTGGTAAGTTGTGTTGGCGCAGAGGTTAACTTACGATGATAACTCATTTAAACACTGCGGGATTGTGGTCTCGTTTTGTAGACTCCAGTTTCAGTTAGCTAAAGATAATAGCATTACATAGTTTGCTGTCATCGCTGGGGACTTGAAATTAGAAATCCTCCAGTCTGCATGCTGACCTAACAGTAGAAAAAGATTGTAATTAAAGAATTGCGTGGGATCTAAAATTGCGTGTGAGTATTTTAACCTATTAACCCGCAAATTGAAAATCTCACTCCTTGCTGATTAACTGAGAGAGAAAATTGAAATCCTATAACAAAACAAACGTCACAAAATGTTATTTTTAAAATCTAAACGAAACAGTTCGGACTACCAGACAAAAACGCGGATCTGCTTGCCCGTAACTGTAGCGGGCTGAAGGGTTACAACTAAGACGTTAGGAAAGCTCAGAATAGCCTTGTCTTTAACCATGTTTTCCTAAAGTATCTGGCATTCCTATGTCGCCTGAGTCTCGAGATGTATTCTAAAGCAACTCTTTGTTATATGGGCGTTAAAAATATCTGCACCAGCAGTAGCCAACCGACATAATCGTGCTCATCATTTTTTTTAAAATTTTCTCTTCCAGCTGTCGTTTATGGACACAAGGGGTTTGAAGCACCGGGACGTTAAAGTGAGAAGCCGGGCGGCGTATCTGTTCTCTCGTTACATCAAATGTTTAAAGTGAGTCAAAATCTGTTAGCATTTGATTCGCTTGCGCTGTCTATTTCGTTTATTATTGGCACACACATCTGCTTCTTCCTTATCTAACTTGACTGATCTACGATCTTGATCCTACTATCTATTTTGTTGGTCATACGAAATTTTATTTGTTTTGCATTTCGATCAATTTTTATTCTGACTGCTCGTTCAAGTGGTTATTCTCAATTGTTTATTAAACATTTTATACCACATATGAGTCCAAATCGCCGTAATATATTGTGCTGGAATTTGCCAACTTGCTGACGAAATTGTTAAATTTTTACTATCAACATAAGAAAACAAAAGCCTTGGAAAATCGACAAGCTGGCGAGGCTCCATAATAAAAATATAACAAACTCACCAGCTCATCGTCTTTTTTACACGGCTTTGTCCTGTGTTTGTTTTAACAATATTATATCTTCAGTATTTTGAAGACGCCACCCTTTGTGACTAACTAGAACCTTGTCACACCTTTCGGATTCTGCCCGACACTGTCGTTCCCTTCCACGAATAACGTTTCCAAAGGGCGCAAGACCGCAAAATTTGAAGCCTTGAAGTCACTTTGTTAACTTGACTTTTTACGTTTATTATTCCTGGAGGTTTAGAACAAAAACTGTCTTTTAAAAATATTATCTAACTTTAAAAAACGAACAATGATATTGCATTTTGTTCTAACCAAAAGTATGAATTTCTCCTGTTTCAAGAAACCACATGCACCCCTACACCGAGGTCGTTCTAAAAGGCCTCCAAGACCTGCTGGTGCTGGGTCCGCCGGACAATGGCGGCCCTTCCAGCTACCTGTCCACTGACGACCAGCTGTTTCTATTCGAGACCGTCGGCATACTCATAGTGTCCAGTAACATCGAAGCTGACGTAAGACAATTTAAGACTTTTCAATCTCCTTTACAGTGCGTTGTCACAGAGCATTGTAGATGTAAATGTTATTCCAGTACCATGCAAAGGGTTACCGGGTACAATCATGAAATTCCTTGATTGGTTACCAAAGATTCACAACTGTCATATCCGATAAAATACTTCACAATTATTTAAAAAAATTAGTTAGATAAAGCTTCGTTGTTGTTTCGCTGACCAATGACAGTTCACTGCGCTGTTCAGTGTGACTTCTCGTTTGGAATTGACAGTCTTTTTATTCTATGGCAATTGACTTTATTTCATCTATTCAATATTTTACAGAAGAAGAAACAACTTATCAAAAGCTTACTCAGCCCAGTTATGTCCAAGTTCGAGGTCATTCTGAGGCAGTTGAACGTTGAACCTGACGAGGAGAGGCAAATCTTGCTGGCCGAGTGTCTGTCTCACGCCATCGCCGTGACTAGGTTTACGTTATTATTGGTGTCCGTTATTAGATTTCTGAGCTTCTTTTCGTTTCAAGTTAATTAGCAACTAGTCAAGTGTCATCTTCATATTGATCTCAGCTTAGGCACTAACTACACTCATGATTAAATATTGAATTAATTTTTTTGGGTATTTTCCCTTCATGATTTATTTTATTGAATCTGGTCTTACTGCGATGAGTGAAAAATTTACTTATCTGTTTTCGTTCTATGTGCTTTGCAGCCGCACCAGCAAGGCTTTCTCTAACCAGCACACGATGAAAGCAACCGGTTGCGTTCAGACTTACCTTGATGCTTTGCAGGTGTTTCTGCGATCGCTACAGGTAGGTGCTGTCTTACTGTATTAAAATAGCCGTGTTAGTTCGCGAATAGAAGGAATACTAATAACAATTATCTACCGCATGAACAAAAAATCGTTGAGCATGAATTGATTTGAGTTGATGAAAGAAATGAAACGTACGACTCGTGGTAGCCCAGTCGCTATTGCGACTGACTGTGGCTCGGCGGTCCCGGGTTCGATTCCCGTCGCGGCTCTCGAAAATTTCGATCCCTGGGCACTACTGGACGTGCCCCTCGCATAGTCTTTAAGCACCATGAGGGGTACAGAACGGTTGTAGTGAGGTTGAATACAGTTGTTTGGAGAAAAAAGAATTGCTATCTGCTTTCTTAGTGTATAAAATAATATTGTACCTGCTAACCGGGGCTGTGTTTCACGGGGTCTCTGCAGCAGCGCCACCAACAGACCATTCTGCAGTCCAGCATTCGTCAGTTCCTTCATCGCATGGTCGTTTGTCTGGAGGAGGAGATCCTGCCTTACATTCCCATGGCCGCTGAATTTTTGCTCAAGGACGCCGACCTGCGTAGCATACAGGAGTTCATTCCGCTCGTCAATCAGATAATCTCCAAATTTAAGGTACCCATCTCAATCACCCTTACCTCGCTTGCTTTCCTGTCGCGTCTCTCTTATTTCCATTTGTGTTTCGAAAATCCAGCTACTTAGTCTTCTCCCCATTCTTATTAAGAAAATTCTAACTATTGCTTTGCGTGACTTATTTTCAGACATCATGAACAATAAGGATGCATGAGTAATTAGAATATGGCTATTTTAATTTGTGTCAGAAATTATTCTCTCAGGTTGCAGCTCATGCACAAAATGGACGTTTTGAAGATCTACACAGGTTTAGATACAAAATGTGTAGCTCTTCACATCGAATATCGTTCGTGGACTTATTTGCTCCAAGCCAGTCTGAAAACATCCTTTCAGCTCACGAATATCAAGCAATTCCCCCCCCCTCATACAATTGATTAAAATGTTCTCCTAATAGCGGATTTAGTGCCTTCTATGCAGTCCCTTGTGATGCACTCTTCTTGTCTATGAAATCATTCGTGTTGGCCACCTGTGCTACTCTTTGTGACCAAGAAGTGTAGCTTTCTTGGGTTTTTCAGAAAGAGATTGTGCCGTTCCTTCTGCGAGTGTTTATGCCCCTCGTAAAAGCAATTTTCGGTGCTCTGTCTGCGCCTATCGATGACAACGACCAACAGGCCAGCCGCGACAAGTTAACCTTGCAGCGCAGCTACTTCCTGTTTGTGGCGTCCATCGTGACCAACGGCGTCACCGAGGTTATCTCTGCCCAAGGTAATGGGTAGTAGCCGTCTATTCTATTCTGAAATTCAAATGTTCGTGTTATTGGCAGTTTGGATCTTCCGAAACGCTTCTTAACCCAATCTTTCTAATCATAGATTCACACGATCTCCAACAAGTTTTGCTGTCCATCATTCAAGGTGCCGTTGATTTTCCGGATCCAGTGGTAAGAAACGATTGTCTACTTAATTTGCTAAGCGATATCGACATCTGTGAATAATGTGGTTGTTGATGACGCGGATGCTCGCCGGTTATCCGACTGACTGATTTTATAGGAGAACTAGGCCAAAAGGCTCGGCTTCGACTGGGATCGTAAAACTATACCCATCTCTGACAGTCGCGCCACATTGCCCATGTTTCAAAACTTGAGCCGCTGCATATCACAAAGCGTAACGTAGTTCTCTTATCGGTAGGATTTAGTCTCAGCATCGTCGGTCATTCAATCATCTTGCGTCTCGGTCTCAAATGCCGGTAGATGGCGATACGTGATATATCTATATAATGTGTAAATTTCACTGAGCTGCGTAAAGCTGTTTCTGAGCTCTCGAATCGCAGTCATAAACTTTTGTTCATTGTATTATATATTGAATGTTTTTAAACAGAATTAGAGGGTGTCAATTTTCATTGTACTTATTTAAAGATGTAATTGTGTCCTGTTAAAAAGGTTCAACCAATTTGTTTTCGTTTAGATATGTAATTAGTTGTGTAAATCTGTATTTTTTTGCGATTTTAGGCCCAGAAGACTTGTTTCACCATACTCAGAAAATTGATTGAATTGTGGGGTGAGTAGAGAGCCACCATAAAAACTCCCGTCAGAGTGGAAATATATTTTGAGAACAATGGAAACGTGTGATGGAAATTTTTGTTTTGCGATTAGAATTCAGTATGCATATTTTGACTTTTGAAAATTAGTTGCGCGTAAAATAAAATATTCAATTTATAATTTAGAAAATAATTCTCTATTAAATGGCTAGAAACGCTTTGAATAATGTGGAAAGGGGAATTTCTTAAAAAATGGAATTTCATCTGATGGCATCGTAAGACATCGTAAAACCAGTTGCTACCAAATCGAAAGTACAAATTAGACATGTGTTTCAGGCGGGAAGGACGGCCTTGCTGGATTCGATGAGTTTATGTACAAGAACATCGTACCAGCCTGCTTTATGGCACCACTCAAAGATACTTTTGATCTTTCGGATGCTCAAACCATGTTGGTAAGTACCACCTTGTGCACCTTGCATAACGATATTTTTATAGGTTATATATAGATAGTGAGATTTTTTTTGTTAATTTAATTAAATATGGTGTGAAAATGTAATTAAGACTTAATTTTTCATGATTCACAAGTGAATGTGCGACATTGACACAATTTTTATTGTTTTTTAGGCCCTCTCTGAAAGTGCCCTTTGCCTGAAGACTATGCTGGATTTAAGAGTATGTTCATTGATATACTGGTTACTGGTTCACGCAAGACGTCATTTTACCTTATCCGTCTTTCGAGGAATTTAAGAATTTAGGCGAAAATTTCCCTTTTTAAAAATGAATTGGTGTAAAGTGTAGTAACGCATTCTAAAAGGGCAAATAACTTCATCGCACGTATCGTAAATTTCAATTATTGTTGGATATTATAACAGAATTGCTGCGGAAATGTTCTTTTAAAGCTTCCGTACGTGAATCTAGGAAAATTGCTTGGGTAGGGAGGAAAATGGCGAAAATGAAAAATGTAGCGAATCTCAATGTTTGATCAAGACGTCATAAGCTCATTTCTATAGTATCATCCGGATTCAATGTTTGATACGCTCTTCACCAGGATTCAATGTTTGATCAATTTCACGTTGCAGGGTGAGGAGTTGATTTGCTACCTACAAGTCCAGTACCTGCCAACGCTTGATGTGTCGCCGCCACTGATTGCCGAATACTGTCAAGCGCTACGGTCAGAGCCAAAAATCTTCAAAAATTATATAAAGGTGAGTTGATGACCGTCGACTGCCTGAAAATATAGTACTGTGGTAGGACTCGTGTGTGATCGCTTGACTTTCAGCTGAGTAGACATCCACTGATTGTCAACGTTTGACGCACTTTGCGTTTAGCGTTCAGCTCCATTTATAGAAAGGATAAATTAATTAGAATGCGGTTCAAATATGTTTAACCTTCTTGAAAAAGGTTGCTGAGTTTCAATGCATGAAAGCTTGTGGAAATTTGAATTTTGAGCAGGAAACTGGGCAGATCTTGCGGAAGCCTAGATTTTGTTAAAAAAGATATAAATGCTAACAATATGTATTAGGAAGAGTAATAATATGGTTTTCTTAAGAAGGACGATATTATTAGTGGGAAGCCATGCGCAATTTCAATGTAAACCACACCATAAAAAATTATTAATGGTGAATCTTTAGTTGTGTAAGTCTGGTTTTTCTCGAATTGAGCGTCATCATAGGGTTCTGTGTACCTGTCCAACTTTCATTGCCCTCTGTTGACGCTTTAGAAAAGCTTTGAATTATATTTATTATTTTTTTTATTTCGTACCCTAGGTGTTCTTCCAAAGAGCAAAGTCGTGAGCCGATCAGAGCTGTCTTTTGTAAAGAAGGATCCGGATACTGTAAATATGAAATTATTTTTTCACCGCTGTTTTATCAGCAGCCACATTATATGTGACTACCAGGATCCTTAAACAAACAAGAATTATGAAAGTTAGTTGCCACACAATTAAGATGGGATACGCGTGCAAGACGCCATGAGTGGCAGTAGAGGTTTTGTACATAAAAGAGACGTTTGATAAATTACATATGCCTATATGTACACATGTATAAATATTTAATACATATAAAAGGACGGTAGCAAGATTCACAAATTTATTGCAGTTATTTGTTTTTATTGCGATGTAACACAAAATCGTTTTTTAGCTTTTTTATAAAAAAAAGAAACATGAAATTTGGTGCAACTGTGAATGTGTGCAGTCTGGAAGGCTGACTGGTTTTTATTTTTGAAAACTAGTGTTTTAGTTTTGTTTGTACGTTTCAGTGAAACCTAAATTATGGATTTGAATAAAATTGCTTAAAAAATTTATATGAACTGTGCATAACTTTTGTTGCTAACTGGGCTAATTTGACGAATTATTTAATACTTGGGATTCTCTGGAACTTTTTCAACGGATATGTATTTCGAAATGCGGCAAAAATTAATTTTATTGTTTGACATATAAAATGCCAAAAATATTCTCCAATCTTAAAATTGTCCACATCCACAATCTTGATGTCGCACGGTGGCAACACACACACACACACGAGTCGTCGTACTGATTGAAGGAAAATGCACCATTAAAGTTAGCATTGTGGATGCTCTGCAAATGTGCCATATCGTTTCCCAATCTGGTGGTGTTTGTTAAGCTTTGCCAAGCTGTTTGTTACTCGGTGACTTGCGTGTAGCGACATCTGCCAGTGATAAAATAAACATTTGCAACTACCATTTCACCACATTGGCTTCCACAGTTTCATAATTAATGTGGTGGGGCATTTTTGAGCGGTGCAGATTTTGGACTGGACTCAAGTTAGACAATTGTGCTGGCTGTGTATTTTTAGTATCTGGTGATCTCGTATGTTCCCTTATTTTGAATGAACTTTACACGTAGCCGCAGAGTTTGAATTTAAAAGGAAAAAGTTTATTTGGTTTTTAATTCAAATCAAAATTCCTTTCTTTGAAAAAAAGAATACTTTTGCGCTACGTGAACGGTTGTCCGAATGAAACTGGATCAAAACGATATTCTTTTTATTTTTTGTGCAATAATATTTCTTTTTGAAAAACAAATTGTAAAATTCTTGGAAAGAATGACAGAAAACTTCATTTTTAGTTTAAAAATAAATTAGGATACGTTGATATATTCTGACAATTTCAGTGAAAATGCACGAACGACAATTTTATTTGAAAGGCGAACTATCATAGTTGTCTGAGATTACATCTGTAAAGCGAAAATTGAATTTTGAGTTACCAGCAAACTAAAGAGAAGCGCGTACAACAATTTGCCCACCACTGTAATGCCATTCCTTCAATTGATTATTATCTTTGAGAAAAATGAAATGTATTTTCGCTTAACCCTATCTTCCAGCTCATCAGGTTATCATAATACAGAACTCTGTACGTGCGCATCATGTGATTGAGAACTAATTTAACGTTAACAAAGTAAAAATCATTAAAATGAAGCAATGAAAAAATTTAGCGATATTCTGACAATTTTTGGGATTACTTTTCTCATCATTTTTATTTTGAAAAATGATCTTTTTTTTATGAATTTCATTTATTAAGCATAGCATATTTTTTTTTTTTTTTTTAATTCACTGAAGTGACGGGTCACAACAGGAAGATTCTGTACCCCTCTCAGAGCTTAGG
>JAQGBY010004312.1:0-16907 GCA_034698785.1 Mycogona germanica | reverse complement strand
GAGTGGGGAGAAAAATGCAGGAAAACCATTACTGGCATTTGAGAAAATGATGGCAAGGCACGAACGATCATGCGAAAATAACCAATCGCAAGTAAATAGTTTTTCGAAATTCCAGTTACATTGTTATTCCACGCGACTGACCGCACCAATTAAGCGATTTATTTCGGACAGCTATATACTAGTATATATCGCGTGGTCACTACGATGGTATGATGGATCACGTATCAAAACGCGAGTTAATGTAACACGACTGCGAAATTGACAGGAGTTCAAATCCCAGCACGAACCATTTTTTGGTTGCGTACTCAGACATGATCGCGGAATAACGCCAAAATGAGCAGAACGGCTACTGTTGTAATTCGAGTCTGGGGCAAACTGCACCTAAATCGGTTTGCGAAACGTTAAATATAATAGAAATAAAAATAATTTATCTAATCTTAAGAGGCAAGCGTTCAACGTTGTATGCTTAACCCTGATTTTTGAACGGATGCAATCACACAGTACGTAAATGCTATGCGGGCAAGTGTAGGTATGAAACGGGGGTCGCTTTTAATTTTAACAAATTCGGTCCGATAATCCCCGAAGATATCGATAGGCCGGGAACTGAACCAGTGCTCACGAGTGCGATAATACAATGCGTTAAACTCTGCTCCTGCCGATATCTCATTTCCACATTTCAACGCATTGACACACGAGTATGAAAACATGGAACATATTTTTAATTATTTGTGTAACATTTAATGTGAATTGCCAATGGGCACATAATATGAAATACATATGAAAAGCCTGGATTAAATTTGCGGTTGTTCGAAATCCATTTAAAATATCAGCCCTAAAGGTATTCAATTTTCATGTTGTGATTGGTGGGGCCTGACCTTCCTGCGAAAATAGAACGAGCCGCCACAGGTAGCTAGAGTTCGTGCAGTTTTCCCCTACAATTCCCAAATGCGCCTACAGGAAAAATTTTAATTTGATGCGTGACATACTTTAGCCACAGACAGACAGATTAATAATATGGTTTGGCGTAAAAACAAGATCCAATTTTCGAAACGAAATGGAACAACAAAATCGAGCTACCTAAATTGCACGGATCTGTTGGAACGGGTGTACGTGTGTCGATCTGCGGACGAAAAACACTAGAGCAGGTAGGGTGACTGACTGAGGAGCTTAAAATAAAAAATATCTTAATTTTTAAATCGGATATCATCAAACAAAAATGTGCAGATCTTCTATATTTTGTCGTCATGAAGTCATGACGTCATGATGTACCCAATTATCGACAAAAGTAGTTTAAGCGAAGAGGAGAATGACGGTAATCTTAACAGAAATGAATTTTATTACATTTACCAAGTTAGAAAGAAAGAATTCAGATAAGAACAAAGTTGTACAAACCGTCTAGACTAGAACAAATTAAATTTGAAAACAAACTATAAAAAATAAGATAAATTGCAAAGGAATCTGACATGTGCTGGGCAAACAATGCAATCCATTAAAACTCAAATTATTAAAGACTAACCAAGTATAAGTTTACCACAAATACCAACGCACATTGTGCCCGTGAAAAACCAATGTTATTTTATTTAACACGTTTGTAAATTGTTATCAGATCTAGAACAGAGATTTAACTAAATAAAGGGGTGCTTCAGCACGCCGAGACGGATGTATTGCAATAGAACAAAATAAAAGAATCGAACTATTGAATATCGTGTTTTTCTCTCTTCAATTTGACTGTACCTGATGGATTAAGGTGTCTTTTACTATTATTAGATTTAACTAGTAAAGTCCTAACTTGGAAACAATTTGTTCCGATGTGAAAGACGCGCCTAGATCGGGTCGAGGACCAGGTTGACGGGTCTCACCAGGGATAAAGAGAGAGAACGAGAGCGACCCATCGGGTCAGGCGCAAATAAAAGAACGGCGACACGAGTTGAAACAGAAATCCCGCTCCTGTCAAAAAGAGTTGCTCACGAACGTGCATCGTCGCGACACGCACGCCATCTCGCGAGGGACGCGCTCGGCACAGGCCCGTCCTCCAGGAAACCCGCGACACCCAGACTCCAATAACGGGAGCAACCATCCAATCGAACGGCTACCATGTTTCCTGACTGCAGGTGGTCAGTCACTGCAGAGAACCCCGCACTCTTGGCCACCACTACCACCACCACTACCACCAGCCATCCCGTACATATCCACTCCCCTTCGTCCCTCTGTGCGTGCCTGTCAAAACTTTCGTGCGCGCGTTTCGAAACTTATTTCCATTTTAAGTGCTCTCGTGTGTTCCAGCACTACTCGACAGAAATTGTCAAACAGTTGTTGCTGAGGCGCGCATGCACTTTCTAGTGTGTGCTAGGATGCAGTAGGCGGATTTTCTGTTTTTTTTCTTCTTTCATGATTTTTTTTCTCCGTTTCCTCTCGACAAACGATACACGCAAGCTTGTAGTCGTTCTCGTGAATCCAACCATGTCTCGGTAATTATTTTCGATTTTTCGTCAGCGAAATCGGCCACTGGCATCATCCAAAAGAAAATGGATTTTTTTTTGCATCGAGCCCCCCTCCTCGACAAAAGAAAATCAGGATAGTAATAATGGTGGAAGATTTGTTCGAGTTTCGTTCCTGGTGATTGAAATCTGTGATGTTTTACCCAAAATTCGGAAAACGCACGGACATGTACTTTCGATCTAATTGTGAATAAACACGTACTTCCAAAGAGGTTAAGGAGTCGACTATAAATGGCAACGGATGTTTGTCGTATAGGTCCGATAATCGCGGGAGCAACATTTTTTTTTTTTTTTTAGTATGAAAGGTTCTGTAATATAAAATATGTGTGCACAGAAATGGAGCAGATATTAATAGAATCAAAGTTTTTCAACAGCGGTTCAAGTGTCGTTTCGTTGGTAAAGTTCTAACGAACAACCGGATGTGGAGGCACGCATGCGGGGGCACCGACAAAACCCATCTCTTCCTCCGTGCACTTGGCGAGCGCAAGCACCATTCGAAATCTGCATCGAAGCGAATGCTAATTTCGACCCCAGACCAGAGCTCTCGCGATTGTCGTAACTCGAAAATTGGTATCCGTAGGGGCTGAGCCTGAATGCGTCGGGGGTTCGGCCATTGTTGTTTCGAGTGGTCCCCGTGTCTGTCTCTCCGCCGAGGCTCACAGTGTTCCGCGTACCGTAGACGACGGCTCAAGACGGGCCAATTAGGATATCCGAATCGACCGAGAGTGTACTCTGTAACAGTGAACCCCCTTCCCCCATCTTCCTCCGCCTTTGATCTCCGCATTACCCCCAATGTGCACGTAGAGCTTCATTTTGGAGGAGTTGTCGCTCGGGTGTTACGTGGATGGGTGGCGCTCTCTAACCTTAGGGTTCCTCTTTGTTATTCCTTATTTTTTTAAATGATGCAAAAACTATTCAAATAGCGTGTTGTATTTGCATTACTTTGATTTTTTTTCGCCAGATTTGGTAAATATTGGCGAATATACATATGTGACTTGCTTTTTTCAAAACCCCATTATTCTAACATTTCTGTAAATATTATTTTCTTCATTGACTTTGCCGTAACGGCGCCGATTCGGTAGTCCTAAAGTTCACAATCATCTTTACTTGCGTGACGTCATTAGAAGCACACTAAAGTCCTCACTTCAAACTGTCATCCTCTCGGGTTTCACTAATTACCGGTAGATGGCGACACGTGTCTTCATATATAGTTTCACCCCATGCACTACATATGCGTTCGCAATCTTAACTCGTACTCTGTGTCAGTGATATTATTTGTTTATTAAATTGAACAACATAAAGACCAAAAATAAGTTGAATTGTTCGTAGCATTTGCGGCACTACGGTTTCATGGCGCTACGTTGCACCGTTATTGAGCACAGACAGAAATACAAACTCTGGTACTAATAAATTATTCAATTTCTTCAGTAATCCAAAATCCAATGAAACCCGTGGATAAAAAGAATGTCAAACCTAAAACTTTTTATTCATTTTTGGAAATTTGCCCTTTGTCAAATAACAAATTTCTGAGATAATGCCATGAAATATTGATTATACGCACGTACGTACTCTTCACATTTAAAACGGCCTCTCATTTAAATTGATCAGCCTACTGAGCAGACGATAAATCACATAATTATACTAAAAATTAACAATGGATTTCTTCTGGCGGCTAAACCTCATCACAAAGAGCGTGTAATCCAGCGTCGGTTGACGCTTCACTGGTTCAACGCGACGGGCAATGGGGTCATAATGGAGAACAACAGTGCCGCCAAGCATTGTTGTTCTCCATTATGACCCCATGGCGTCGGCAACACAGGCTAGAATTGAGATATGCGCTCACAATTCAGCGCAGAAACTGTGTAATAAGCTGAGGGACGATCGGATATGTCGTCTGCCATCATTCTCGGCCACCACAACAACGGAATTTCAGTTTGGCACAGCTGGGTCACATTAATGCTACAACTTTATTCGTGGGGAAAAATGAATGCTAACACTGGATGCGTAAAATAATTATTGAATGGATATAATGAATTGCAATTTAGGAGAAGAATCTTTTTTTTAACTATTTGAAAATGTGTTAGCTGATGAATTTCGTGAATATTGGTGCTCTTAGTTTAACGTTGCTGTGCAGCGCCATCTCCGAGCATTCATTCGCCTCTGCCACTGCGACCTCTAGTGATCAAAAAATGGTTACCTCTAGTTAGATATTTCGATGAAAGAAAAAAGAAATCGGTACACATCGAATTCCATAATTGGATTCTAATTATGCTCTCCATGTTCGTGCAATGAAAGGGCATGGAGCGGGGCGGGGGGGAGGGGGAGGGAAAGGAACTTTATTTACGATACGCCCTAAACGGCATTCTGTGACGTCACCTTCTATATTATCTACGGCCATGTGCATATTAATAATTCAGTTCCGCGCATAGTTCTGGACCGTACAGCGTAGGCAGTTCCGAGACAGAAAACTGCAACTTCATTCGGAAATTAATCAAGAAACAATGTGTGTAGTGCTTCTACATTATTTCTGCCATAATATTCGAAACAAAAGATAGTACTCATACCTGTGTAATACAACTTACCGGATATTGCAACATAAACCAGTCAGAGCAAATATTGCCATAGTCTATAGATGTGGATATTCCAGGTCAGCAATGGATTAAATACGATTCGTCAAAGCCCAGTCAGAAAAACTCGTATCGATCCGATTCCAGGTTCGATTCCTGGAGCGAGCTCTTCTTTGTTCGATCATGGTGAAAATGTTCCCACTGACATCTTGCTGCTTGGCAGAACTCAATGTTGGCAATAGATTTTGGGAATTTGGTTTAGTCATACTCGAATTTTTTTTTGGAATTTGTTACTACGGTATTGGTGCCGTTATTCGGCCCCGAATACAATGCTTCAGGGACAGCACAACAAAACCACAAATGATCTCAATGTAGTCCCCACCTTTTGTTCGGATTATTAATTTTTTGGACAAATGCATTTTTACAAGGCGAATACAATTTAAATTTCGTTTGGACGTCGGATCGCCTCACCCCGTACAAACTTTGTGTATTGATCGGCACGACTCCTTAGTTAAACTAACTGAAAATATGTTATCTGATACCGATAGGTGGGCCCAATTTAGTTGAACGTCAACGGGAGGCGATCTGTTTACTCCAATGTTGGCCAACAACAAAACGTATCGACTTAAATTGTGCGAGCATAAATACTCCGGAAATGTATACTGAACACATGGACACATGAATATTAACGGAGAATGGGAGTTGGTGACTGGGGCGGAGCGCTCGAGTATAAAGACATTTTGTTTGAAACAAAAAAACCTGTCAAAATCTGAATAGAACGGCTACCTATTCATATAGCAAATTGATAAAACTTCTGATTCCTAATTTCAATTTGTCTTATTGGCATTCGATAAATTGCACTCTGAAATGCTATGAACTTTGGTTCAAATGCTTTACCAAGGCTTATTATAACATACACGCCTGGTATACACACATAAACACTAATTATTTATTTGTGCGAGTCGTTATTAATTCACAAAACTTTTCGAAATGAGCTCACTCTTGAATATTGATACCACTTAATTAGCAGTTAAAATTATTATTGATGAGCCGCTTTAACCCTACGAAATGGAGGAAGTCGTTGAACGAAATCTGCTCCACAGCAGAATAGAAAATGGGGTTTGCTATTTTTGAAAGACGGCGCCACCTTTTGGCATATCCCAACTACCTTAAGGTATTCAGCGCATTACAATTTGTAAACAGCCGATAAATAAGTGCATTCATTTATATGCACGAGTAATTGTGTGCATATCAATTATATTGAATAGCATTCAACTCACAAGTTCTACGCTTTGCAATTTGTGTCAAATCACGCCAGGCCATACAAAATGGTCAAGTCAACAAAAGACAAGAGGTGAAATCGAAAATAGGCACCCTGATCGATTCAATGACTCTCCACAACTGAACCACGGATTATATCCGGCTCTGAGCGAAGTATATTCGTCTAACAAAAATAAAAAATAACAAAAATAACCCGACCCAATTATATCCAATATTAACTTATGAGTTACTCGCCAGGGTGACCAGAGCTGGCACCAAACTCCTCCATCGTGAAGGTAGGGCTTCGCTCTCATTTTTTTTTAGGTGGGCCGTCACAAAAAACCCCGAAACGATGATGATTAATCGTCAGCCATTTCACGGACCGGAAGTGCGGTATCCATAGGTGGAACGAGAGAGAGGGATATTGTGAGATGGTCGAAAGTATTATAGGTGAACGCACGTTATAGTAATTCATTTTTAATTCGATCAATTATTTGCGAATTACGCGCACGCACGAAACGTGTATCAAGATACTTTCCATTAAAACTATAAAATTAATAATACGTGTACGACAAAAGGCCCTTTCACAACTGATAGGGGGTAAAACGGTGAATATTTAAAAACCAATTGCGTGATACGTGTAAACACGGGATAAGTTGCTGTGTGTCTGGTCAAATAAATTCGAACAAAATTTGTCACAGGATCGATCAAGTTATTCTGTTAGCTAAATTCCATGACCTACAAATATATTTCAAGAAAAATTACGAATTGGAAAAGAAAAAGTACCGAAGAATAGACGTGCATAAACATCTTATCAAAGTTCAATCGTCATTTAATTGTCCTGAGACCACTTCCCAACAAAATATAACCTCACTTAAATAATTTATTTTTTTAATTCCAAGCAACGAATAAACCACAAACCCACACACAAGTATTGTGTCCGAGCACTGCATAAAATTTACTCGCTAATTGAAAACCGTTCAACCATTTCTTTGAGCACACCTGTACAGAAGAGTACAAACTTTTCTAAACTAGAATTCACCTTGGATCTCAGAAGGATATTCACACACACACACAAGGGTTTATCATTTCATGTCTCATTTGCCAAAAGAACAGGGCGAAATCTCTTTTTAACTGTTCACGCGAGTTTTAAGGGTCTTGTCGACACCGCCTTTGCCATTTCCCCTCTGTATCGCTCCCACTCTCTCTCTCCACTCTGATACTTAATTATTCTCTGCATTCATTTAGTCCTCATTGTAAGTTGAACCATTACTGTGATTAAAAGTGCACGAACAAAAGCAAACAATACTCTCTCCCCCCCCTCACCCCACCCCCATTTACTTCTGCAGAGACTCACGGATCAGAATACGCTTGTTTCCGTTGTTTATCACACGAGGCATGTGACGTTGGCATGGCGAATTTAATATAGAAACTTAATATAGAAACTCCATACAGGTCACAACACACTCTGGTATATCTACACTATTAACGGAAATTTCAGGGTGTACTTGTAATTACTTGCGCACCTTCGATATCAACTTCCGATATCAACTGGATCAGTCGCCGGGGTGATAATATTATAGGTCTTGTCGCCCCCAATACTCATACATTATTAGAATTCGTATTCCGACTGTTATAGTATCAGATTTATTTGTCAATTGACGTGCTAATTATTAATTATGAAACGATCATGAAAAGATCATGAAACGAAATTCAAAATTGCAAATTCTCCCCCCCCCCTCAATTCGACTAAATGCTTAAGGGGTCAGCGCCATATAGTAATAAAGCGATAGGCCAATTCGCCATCAAGAAATCTCGTCAAAATCACTGTATTTGTGTTAGTGTATGACGCATGTTCAAGGTCGATGTCAGTCAGAATTGAGACTCACACAAGTACAACCGTGCGAAAAATAATTTAATGAAATTCACGTCACTCCTGGACCGGATTTGGGTTCCTTATTTTTTAAAAACCTCCATTGTCTTCGGCATCCAAAGCAGACACAATTATTTAATTGCCTTCAGAACGCACACTCAAGTCTTCATTGATGAGGCAGAAAGATGGAAGTCTGTCCTAATCCGATTAATATTGTGTCACCGTTACCTGCGAAACGGCTAACAAACATAAACGACAACCTACCCTTAAAAAAACCGCTAGTTGTGCTGCGGTAGCTTCGCAATTTAGTTATTCTACGAGAACCTTTCTATATATGACCGCTCATCTCGTTCAACAGTTGCGATTTTTTGGAGACGAGAAGACTCAATTAATTTTTGGTGAATCGGCTGCACTCTTTCCGCGGACTTTCTTTTAAGAAGAAAAAAAAGAAAAGGCTCTTCCTGCTGCCATCAATCCAGCCTGCCTCTGATTTGTAGCGTTCTATGATCTAATGTCCAATTCAACAATATAAATATATAAAACTGTGTATAAGGTAAAGGAGTTGTAGCGAGCCTCTATATCCAGTATACCCAGGAGTAATTCTGCAGTTTGAACACTCACGAAAAAAAAGAGGTTTTTCCAAAAGCATAAACCAATAGTTACGACGTCTCGGTCTGAGTTCAGAGCTCGTCGAATAAAAAAATCATTTATATATATATGGATGGAGCCAGGCATAACAGCTTGGTTCCGAGTCAACATACCATCTGGCACAAACCAGAAGAATGCTGTCTATAAAGTCCGTCTTAATACTTGCGCAATTGATTTTTCCTGAAGAAACCTCAACTACAAAAAGAAATTCGTATTTTCAAACAGATAACAAAAGTAAGGTTGGGGCAACAGTTGTCAACTGCGCTGTAGGGTCGCGTAGCATGTAGTGATTGCTCACTTATAAGGGGCGGCATCAATCATAGTCGACGTATTGGTGTCAAGAATATACAGCGAATCTCGAAAACTTGACAGAAACTCTGAGTCCAGGCTGTCCAAAAAAACCAAAAACAATGAGCTGGTCGAGACGTTGGAGCACGGTCCGCCAGTGTCGTCACTGTCGCTGTCATATCGTGGCCTGGGCAAGTTGAAAATTTCGAGCCGGTCCATAGGGGTCCCCCCACGCTCAGTGATCTATAGTTTTCTGTTTCGAACAATCAGTGGAACAAGAAGAGTCTCGGGCATGATGGCATCGTCGTCGTTGTACGGTGCAGAAGAAATACTACGTGTGCGCAGTTCCATTTTCTGTGCATAATTTATAACCGAGAACAAGGGAGGAAGGGGGAAGAAGAAAATCGTGGGCAATGGGGGGGGTTGCGTGGGACTACAGAGGGGGTAAGTGAGGAGGGGGGCGGGCCAAATATATATTTATAGCGTCCGAAGAAACCGATCAGGTTGCTCGCTACTCGACGACAAGCTAAAAGTAAGCGTGACAAAAGTATCTGCAGGAAAGAGCAAACCCTACTACATCAGTCAATAGAAAACGTTGATTGAAGAAAAACAAAAGGAGGTGATAATAGAATGGGGATTAAAGGACTAACGGACATATTAAAATAATTTCACGCTAGAATGTTCCTATCCTGATTTTATTTTTTGAAACACTAACTTTTGATCTTAAATGGAGTTCTAGTTTCAATAAGTTGTCATAAATGATAATGATTTTATTTCTGAGACACGCCGCAGATCTCGAAAATGGGTTTCGTGTTTCAGTTTCAGTAGAGAAAGACGTCATACAATTGTAATGCTTCCTTGAGTGCAGTGCATGCCTGGTTTTACTTCTAACGTGTCCTCGGCTACAGAAGCGCGGATCCTACAAAGAACAAACGCACCGGAGCAAAAGAGAGAGAGAGAGAGGACGCCAAGACGTGGACACGGAGGCCTCCGTGTCCGCCAGACCACCCGAGGCTATAATTTCGATCGCTCGGCCATTCCGGACTGTCAGAGCGCCGAGCGTTCTCCAGCACTGACGGACGACCCGACAGAAGAAAAAGACGCCGTGTCCACTGATTAACTCGCGACTCCGTTTGTTTGCCGTCACCGAAACGTCAACATGGATCATGCGGCGCGCAGTCATGTGGCCAGCCTCCTCCTTCTCGGGGATCTCGCTCGACAAAGCGACGCTCCCCCTTTCCCTTCCCCCTCCCCCTACCACTCCCATTTCATCATTCGCCTAGATCTGCCCTACGGGGCGAATCACATAGTAGATAGGCCACGACAATTTGCGAGGGCCGGGTAATTATCTAATTGAAAACCGATATGGAAGCCTGCCTGTCCATACCTGAGGGTAAGCACTATGGCATTTTTTTTAGCGCTCCGGTGACTGAATTTTTTATCCACGCGGGTGGTCAGGCGACGACTATATATGGGCTCTGTGATCACAAAAGTAGATTCTTTGTATTGTTTGTTGTTCAGGAAAACCCCATAACTGGGCATCACGTATCAACATATTCTTTTGTCCCCTTTTCAACCCATCGCAGCTGCATTTTTGTTTTGTGAAACTAGTGTGTGTGTGAAATTTCAGATTGAAATATTTAGAAACAGTTTAATGATCGGATTAAAACTACTCACGTACTTGAAAATTGCCTGGCCAATCTTGTCTGCAGTAGATTTTTTTAAGATTATTGTTGTTATAGTGCTGGAATCTAATTTATAATGCATAAGTTGACATCTTGCGTTTAAAGTACATGTGAGCGAGAGTCGTATATCTACAGTTTCAAATTTTTGATCATTGTGTTTCTATTCGTGTCCGCAGACATTCGTAAATCCTGGTTATTTTTATTTATATGGCAAACAAAACTAATAGTATTTATATAGGAGGATTGCTGGACACAAAACTAATGACCGGTAACGAGAACGAGATGCGAATCAATCGAAAATGATTAAAATTAGTGCCTAGGAATCATCCCTCATATTTATAGATTTACCATCAACCCAGGTGTCTTCCACATAATCGGATAAAACGAATAGTTTTTCAAAAATATTATTCACAATTTGCAACCGCAAACAAGTACTGATTTCTTTGCGATAAGGTTGGAACATTTCGTATAAATGGATAACCGCCAAAATGGATAAATGAATGACTGCCCAAAGAAACAGAATATTTAACCAAATATACTGAGTCTAAATGGAGTCAAATTGAGCTGAACCACGAATCGATTTCGTGTCAAGAGGCACATTCGAAACAAACACTTCTTCGACAACAATTTCGTGGCTTTTCGACAAAACTCGCTGTCGCATTTTATATAAGGTGGCTGGTAACGTTATACTGTAATTAGAATTGTCATGTGTCGGCGTCAGAGCGTCTGACGGCTCCATAATAGTAAGTCAGCAGCAGCGCATATGAACGAGACACTCAATATATTTTATCGTCAATACAGACAACGTCAGCCTCCTTTCCCACTACTTCCTCCCACACCACCCATAGACGCCTGCTGCTTTAATTAGCTCCCAATGTGTGCCGTCACTAATTATGCCACCGGGAAAAACTCGTTAGAATATCGACAAATAAAATAGACCAAAAAATGAATGACGTTTTCCATTTACGGCGTCTTCCTCAGACCCATCCCTCCTCTCCTTAAACCGCCTGCCGGATTGTAAATAACAAGACCACTGCACTTAAATTTGCAAATAGAAGATAAAACGGCTGCAAAGAAATAAATTTCGGAATGTGTGTTGATAAATATCTAGAGTAAAAGAAAATGTTGGAAATATTTGTCTTTTTGGATCAGCGTGTGTGGGTTATAAAATGTATCAAGAAAATAAAAGCAATTTTGCGGGCAAGTGTCAAGACTATTTTTGAAACCTAATTATAAAACAGAGAAATTCTGAGTTCACCTTGTGGGCTCGTGTTATACAGAGCTGTACATGAAATCTAATATATTTTCAATTGTATTTTTTGGAAAGCTGCATTCAAAGTTCTCGTCAGCGCACGTCAGGTCGCAGGAACCCATACCAGAAACGTGTTTACAATTCGAATGCGTAATAGGTCACGTATCGAACGTACTCCCAAGCGCTTCTTCGTCAAATTATCGTAGTCAATGCACGCACGCAAATTAGCCTAGCTAATTTGCTAAATTCCTCGCCAGACCCTCGGCTGGCAGTCAAATGTCTGTGAAAGAGGTACCATGTTCGATAGTGTCGAAAAACGTACATAAATTTTTTTAGTTTCCCATCACTGTAGTCTCAGCGCTAAGAGAAGGAGCCCTTTAAAATTTATAATTAAAATTGGAAAACGTTAATCGAATCGAATGAAATTTCGCACACTTGTTGTCAAAACATTCCTTTTTGAATTGCCACGGTGCACGTGCGTGTATGTGACGTCATCGTTCTGCTTTGCGATTCTAAAAATGGCGTTCAGTGACGATGATCGCACCGTGATATATTTCAAACGTAATTTTTTTTAATATGTCGACCAACAATAGTCCGATGATTATTTTATTATTTTATTTTAATCAACTGTAGTCATCCGCACTACAGGCCTTACGTCCCCCTCATGGTGCTTAGGCACTTTGCGAGGGGTCACGACCAGTACCCCGGGATCGAAATATATCGGGATCGGCAGATTATGAAACGTGATCATCATTAAGACAACTGTATCCCCTTTTGATGTCCGGACTCAAATTTCAATTTTCAAATTTCTCACTTTCCACGGATTCGCAACTTTACAAAATCACAAAGTCACCACAACTTTTAGCTCAACTTTAATATATGTAACAATATAATAAGAAGTACGTCTGTATTATATTCAATAAAAATGGGGGTTGTGCCCGGAACAGGCCGGACGAAAAAGGACGAACAAGAGTTGGCGATAACTCTTCTAATATAATATTATATTAGAAGAGTTATATGATGATGAAAGCTGGTAATTATAAATATTAATTTTCCACGGGAGATGAGGATGTGGTAAATTCGTTGTGGTAAAAAAAAACCAGGCACAACCCCCATTTTTATTTAATTTATGTAGTTTACAAAAAATACTATAAAATTTAATAACGCTATCGGTTTTATGATTACTGTACAATCGGGTCACGCGAGGATGAAGCCATACCATTAGGCACCACATATGAAAAGCGACAATGAGGAAATAAAAATACGGTGGTGCTACTACTCATAAGGGCCCCAATCACTAAACGATATGCGATATACGACAAGTTCTGTCAAAAATCAAGTGAGTGTGGCGCGAAATAACGCTTAAAAATGCTATAACATATCGGCTTTCAAAGCCGCATTAATTTCAACATTATTTCGGTATTTTTTTTACTGAGTAACGGCAAAAGCAAAGGAATAAATTGTCGAATAAATCGTAGGTTGAGTGGGGGCCACAAATCAGACGGCCTAATTAAACACCGGCGTTCACCGTCAATGGGCGACACGATCTACACCAGATCGTATTCAATAAAATTACTAGTATCAGTACCCAGTAATCTACATGTATTATGCGTGTGCGGAGCGTGCAAATATTTTACTATGTATTGTACGGGACATCGATGCAAAATAAATGCAAAACGCCTATATGCAGATGCCAACAACAAGCAGACACAATAATAATGCACTCGTAGCTTTAATTAGTTTGCGCTTCATTCAAGAGGTAAAATCGATTAAAAATATTGCAATATATTTTGCTGGAGCGAGTAATTGTTACCGTACAAAAAAATAATAACGTTTTAACTACACCTATAAGAAACTAAACTATACCTATATTGCTCCTCCATTGATCCGATCGATAATCGGGCTGCTTAGAAAAATTGTGAATCATCTTTTGTCTTTTGCAATTTCCTTCGCCAGATTGCACAAGTAAATTTCAAGTTGTAACAACAAAATAGAAATTCTAAATCAAAGTTGCTTTAGTCCCATTTGTCTATTTTCGATGCGCGCCTGGATAAGATTTCTATTCGCCTGCCAAGATCAGACGTTATAATGGAGGCTGTGTAGTGAAGGTGAATGTCCTTGCCCCGTTAGATAACAAAAACAGGCGCCAATATTTTTTTAAAGGCACCAAACCTGGCGCAGATTGTCTACTTTCAATCAGGCCTAATGCTACGACACACTGATACAGATCTAATCAAGTGTCTGTTCAAGCGACGTTGTCGGGAGCAGTTGTTTTTTCAGTCGCAGGAAAAGCGATGCCGGATTGGCTCGAACTCCAGAAGCCCAACGCGACAAGATCTCCGTCCGTCAGTCACGGTGGACGGATTGGTAGATTTTCCTCCGAGATACTTCGAGATACTCCGAGTATCTCATAGAATTCTCGGCTGCATGTATATCCAGAAATTGGTGATGGGGTATTCGAAGCTAGAGTTGGATCAGTGAGCGTTGAAAGTAGCTCTCACATCCCGCACAAAAAGAATCAGCTTCGGCAATGATTTTTACCGTGCTTTGGAGCGTCCGCTTAATTCATGTTTTCGATGCCGGATAAGCAGTTTATATTTTTTTAATGAAAGGTGGATACAGAGTAGCTTTGCTTTTCTGCATATTTTGACGCAGAACTATTTTTTTTTACAATCAACTGTAGTTTACAGCATTACAGGCGTTACGTCCCGTCATGGTGCTTAGACACTATGCGAGGGGAGCGACCAGTAACCCAGGGATGGAAATTTTCGAGAGCCCGCGCCGGGAATCGAACCCGGGACCGCCGAGCCACAGTCAGTCGCTAAACCAACTGGGCTACGACGAGTCGAACTACGCGAACTATACGTAAAAGGTGAGGACTATAATAACTTAAGTTATACTTAGCGTACACCTACTTAACCTAACATAATAAACTTTGAAAAATAGGTACTCAATCCAGGAGTTTGGTCCCAAGTCCAATAGCTCCAGGGTCGAACACCTGTTACCTGTTCACCGGTCAAATTTTAATTGGTTGATCGATAGTATGGCAAAACTGTCGCGATACAATACATGGTGACGATAGCATTTAAAACGTCAGATATCGTTATCAGATGTTTTTGCGTCTTTTCTTGAGACAAATCTATCACTTCCCATCAATCTGGGAGAAGACGCCAATGCCAAAATGAAATTCAAACGGAAGTGGCAGAAACTCCAGAGCAGCTATCGAATAGAGATACGATGATAAAATAAAATTGGTGTTTACTTGAAGAAATTAAATTTTTTGTTGCCTGCATCCGGAAAACCGGTTTAGAAGCCTAAAATGTTTTCCGTCAGCAACAACCTTTTAATTCGCAACCAATAATTTAATTATATAAGTTTCTATTGGCCTCCCTACATTGAATCCAGCGCTGTCCCAGGACTTCCATTAGGAAAACTTGCACACGAATAAATGTACGGACGACAAATAAATTGGCATTTCCAATCTTTTTTCCCCCCCTTTTATCTTCCTTCGCCCTGGATCGGATCATCTAGTTATACAGGTACATAATCTGTTTAAGGCGGCATTGGTCCGGACTGCGCGTTCGTTCCCAAAATTAGAATCACCTATTCAAAAAGGTTTGACATTGTCGACATCGATCGAATCGGTAATATCGAACTTTCGTGTCTAGGAAATGTCGGAACGTTACATAGTTTGACAACGCAGAACCGATCGACGACGAGCAAACTCTCTTTCGAGATTGAAACTCCCAAAGTGGGACGGCACCCATACTAAGTAAGCGAAGACAAAAAAAGACACTAACCCCACCACCACCAACCACCACCGACCACCCCCACATGGCTTCCTCCAGATTGTCAGTTACGTAAATAAATTTGATTGAGTTGCCCCCTCACGCAGGCAGCGCTTGTACAGTACAAGAGTAAACGAGAGAGAGAGGGAGATAGAAAAAAAATGATTTTTCAGTATAGACGCGAAAAAAAAGTGAAGCTCCGAGCTATTTTCCAAGTTGTTCGGGAGTAATTGAGTGAGTGCAGCGCGTTTAAGGGCGCTCGCGTAGTTTTCTCCTGTTTTTATAACGCAGGCAAATAGCGGCATCCCATCTCGCGTTCCGACTCCTGAAATGACACGACGAGACGTCCAATTTTCCATCGACACAAAAATCAATGGACACTGTGTCTCATTTGCGTCGAAATCGTCACACGTAATGATGCCAAACGAAATGAAGATTTCCCGTGCCATTAATATACCAATAAAGCGTATCAAACTTCTGACAAATTAAAATGCAAATTAGTTGAGAATTAAAACAGTATTTCCTTCTTAATTACTGATATATTATAAATAAATAATGGGAAATGCTATTATTTATGTATCTATTCACCAAATCTGAGGGAAAACAAAGCCAAGCGGCAGCACTAATAAATAAACCATTTTAGAATCTATTTTTGGCGACCAAGATATCAGATTTCGAGCAGCTGAGGTAAATTAATTATTTTTTTAATTGTAAATTAATCTTTTCTCTACACAGTCAATTTGGTTCGACAATATTTAGATAAGTTAAAGCTGCGATGCTAATCTTTCCCGAATGTCTGTTTCCTTTATAATTCAAGGTGAGAAAAATGTAGTTCGGCGGCTAAATTGGTGGCTTAGCATCGGTTTTCATTTCTTTTATCTTAATTCAGAATCCTAGAATTATTAAAGCTGCACATGACAACGTTATTTAGGTTACCAATACAAAACATTTCTCATTTTCATTTTTTAATTCTATCGGTAAAGCATCTTAATTTGATCTTTTTTTTTTTTTTTTTTTTTTTAATTCACTTAAGTGAAGGATCACAAAA
>JAQGBY010004311.1:0-16908 GCA_034698785.1 Mycogona germanica | reverse complement strand
GTGTAAGGCACCTGACCATTCCAATTTAACAACTATCGGGCTGACTTGAGTAACTGACATGGTAACTGACATTGTAACTGACATTGAAATATTCGCATATCTACTTAAAAATATATCCGAATCAGCGTGCTTCTGCACTTTTTATTTAATTAGTATATATATATATTTAAACAGCCAAAATTCGTATTTATTATGTAAAGTAAAGAAAAGAACACTTTGAGAGATTTGCTGCAGAAAGACTCCTTCGCAAACGCCCAACATTTAGGAAGTCGGTGATGGTGTGCCTGTTGGTGTTTCTGCACTCGGTCGAACTGGAATTAAACCGGGTTGAACACGGAGTTAATATCGATGGAAAATATTACGGGGATGAACTTTTGACCAAAAACTTCACAATGTTTGAGTTACGATTTTATTTTTGGAAACCAGCCTTAATAAATTGATTGAATGTAGTGGTATTTCTAGAGCCTGTTTGCAACACGCTAGCTCTTTTGTTAGAGAAGAGAGAAGACGTTGGACCAAACGCCGGAATTTCAGCAGAATGCGCCCTGCTATTGTAGACTGAAAAATGGTCACAAACGACTGCGATTTGCGCAACAGATTTGTCAGTTCTGCGTGCTAGCTCCACCCCAAAAAGAATCAGATGGTTCGACGCAAAAATGTAACAAATTGAGCGCATCGGCGGCACCTTGGATAGGCAACTTGGTGACCGCAACAAAATTGTAATAGGATCAAATTAACTGCTTTGTTCCTTGTACAACGAAAGACAAATGGTGGCAGGGGGCTTTTATTGGTTGCAACGCTAATGGAGCGAGCGGTCACTCCGGACATTTAATGTAACTGAGAACCTTCGTGTGTATGTATGTACAGAGTATACATGTACATTCGCTATGTCGTACAAGAAGTCTATTATTTTGGGTGCACCTATTGGTAAATGCAGCCAAGTCTTGGTTTCTGACATTTGGAAAAAAGTAAATGGATCGTCGAATAAATACCGAAAGTGAAATGACTGTGTCAGATTTATCACCCCAGTCTCTGTATTGTTCATGTGTCTTGGTCTGAAACAAATGAATGATAGTGTTTCAGATCTTTCAGTCATGCACGTTGAATTTAATTTAAATTATGTTTGGTTAAATAAACGGTGCATACGCTCTTTTGTGCATTGACGTGCATTTACAGAGTACATATGAATTCGTGTGTTGTGCAAGCAACAGACATCAGAGGATTGTGTTTGTCGATTTTAATTGTAAACGTTTTGTCGATAATAACATATGGTTCGCTAAAATGAAAATATTTCCCATGATTGAAAAAGTTGTGGATAGCTCTCTCCGTTTTTCAATTCATGTCGAAAAATATCTTTGATAAGAAAAATGTTTATCGATCCTCGTCATCTGTGACGCTCTTAAGCTATTTGTTATTGTACTCAAAATACCTATTTTATTTGTCAGTGTCGCCTCTGAGATGCGCTTCCACCTTGTTTTGAACGCTATACTCTTGTTTTTTCGTGTGACGAAAATCAGTCCATTTGTCGGCGTTCTCGGGCCGAAGCGCTATTTAATGCACTTTCCACTACTAGTTCTAATGCAGACTCTCTCCCAAGTTCTTGCGTTAAATACTTAACGCTGCTGCAATACGCGGAGAGAATTCGTGACGCCAGCCACCAGGTGACACTGTACACAATTCCGGCGAGAGAAAAATGATCCCAACTTAATATTCATCGCTCGAACCGGATTCAGATTGTGGGGGTGCGTGTCTAATTTTTATGATCTCGGACACTCGTGTGCAGCGGTGAACAGGTGTGCACTGTAAGTGCCGGTAAAATGGCGACTCGCAACTGAAACGGGTGAATTCCAACTGGATCATATGGAATCGGTTGGAGACCCGTGTTTCAAGACATTCTCCAATATTCGTGCATACGATATGTGATCCGCGTTGACCTCCCTATACGTCTCAATATTGACGCTGTCTCGGCTCACTCCATACCAGCTCCCAAAAATCCGATGTGCGCCCCCGAGAGCTGGCTCGCTTCATAGACGTGTGGGGCCATGGGGGAGTAAGTCGAGGTGGCAGCCATCTCGCGCATAGACCGCCCAGGCCTATATCCAATCCGCGGCCTGCGCTTCCCGCATCGAGGGGCCATGTGTCACATCGCATCTCGTTCTCTCCGATAAGTGAGTTACTTCGCAAGGCGTGGGATGGGGACGACGCGTCTTCGAGGCGGATGTGGGTGTCTCTGGGGAGAGGGGACACCTTCGCTAGAAACACCCCTACGCATCACTGCGGATTCTGGTAGAGGCAATGAGGACATATGCTCAGGGCACATACCGCAATGAATTAAGACGTTTTTTTAATTCTTCTAATTTTTTTGTATTTAGAAAATCATAATTACGATGTGCTATTCGAGGTGCTGGAAACACCAAGACTGTATTTTCGCTTTTCGAGCCTCTTCATTTCGGACAAGTTTAAATTTGATAATGTTTGGATGCGTCGTGTGACATATTCCAAAATCCACTCCCTCTTTTCATCATTAATGAGAATAAACCAAACATTAGTTTTTTTAAATGTATAAAGGATTTTGGAGGATACATGCGTAATAGCGAGAACTGTTTAATTATAATATTTCTAGGAGGACTCACATTTCTTATTTCATTAGATAATTAAATCAAAATTTTAATTTTGATACACTGAGTCTGAATCTGAGATGATCTTCGATGTCTATCGAAATCAAGATGTTCCCTGAATTTGTTTAAAGTTGGCAATCAATTAAGGCTGTTCAAGCTCCGCAGGGCTGGCGAAACTCAGGGTGTTTCGTGGCTCACTTAAAAGTTCCTTTCGTTATTCCTGGCGTTTAGTTTACTGCCCCGTTAGCAGTATTAATTGGCCTGGATCATTGTGTTGAGTTCCTGTCAAAAGATACATGGTGTTAATTTATGGGAAAATTTTAAAAATCTTCTTTAACAGAAAACATGTTTTCAATTAAATATTAATGTTATAAAGGCTCCCGCTTAAAGATTTCACATTCATTGATTGATTGTGTGTTGGCGGTTGTGTTTTGATAAGGTTCCTTCATTTCGAATTGAAACTTGTAAAAATGACACTTTAGTGTAGATATTCGATTGTCACTTCAGTTAAAGGGGTTGAGAGTGATGGCACCAATACGTTGCCCCGAGCGGCACTACCTCCAAAAAATGGCCCCCTTCGTCCGTGCTCGTCTTCGGAGATGTCGAACCGGGAGCTCGCGTCACGGCCACCTGCACCTGTCACCCTCGTCATGCCCACGTCATGTGGCCGAACGCGGTGGCGACTCGGTTGGCCGACGCGCGCAACGCCGCGCCCGCCACGCCGCCGACAAACGACCATGGCCCCGCGCACAAATGTCAGCTCTCGATGCCCGACAGAGGTGGCACTGGGAGAGTGGAAAGGACCCCCCCCCCGCGGGACTGGTCGCGGCGTGTCGTCGCCCAGGATTACCGTGGCCAACGAAGTTTACGTGTTCCCGTCTCTCGCGCGGCGCTCGTTGGCTGGGAGTGACGTATATGCACGACGACATAAAGATGTTGGCGGCAAAAAGAGGCGTCGGGTCCCGCGAGAGGACCGTGAATTTTGTACGGGGCCCGAATGAGTGCGTGCCGCCGTCGGCCGGTCCGTCCGAACGGAAACGGATCAGCCGACCGAGCCCCCCTATCCACGAATGTCGAGACGGTTCCTTGACGGTGGTACGACCCCGGAGGAAGCGCGCATGTTTCAGCGCTAACGAGAATTGATGCGTCCAAGTCTCCCTGATTAAGCCGGGGTCGGACGCGGCAGGCATTTCGAGGGCAGCATACTGTTCCTGTAGTCGAGCCGACTCGAAATTGTTTTCGTTGGACTTTATCGTGGGCACGGCGATGATGTCTTGGCTAGTCGGCGACACTCGCAAAGTCTGGTTTCGAATTTTTATTTTGGAGAGTAAACCTGAAATACATTTTGTAATACAAAATCGTTGATCTCGTTGTCCTAGTCCTCTCATCCAATGATGTCCATTATCCGCAACTCAATCCTTTTTCAGTTGTACATATTTAAAAAAAATTGTTATCTCATTCAAGAAGTTGGTTAATGTAAATAAAAAATGAGACAATGGTTCACAACAGCCATCATGATGTCAACATGTTTCGTATTCAATACCAGACAACATTGTGCAACACTCACACGCATCTCGTTTTTAATTACGCGTTTGACATCGCAGTATCGATTGGCCATTACAATGTCCAAGCTTGACGGTGAGGTTGCGTTTAATAGGAAACTTGGTGTCCTATTTGGTGGAGAGGTTAGAGGGATGAGGACGTGTGCCCCCCCCCACCGACAACTATGAATTAGTTGGCAGCAAATTGCACACTCTCATGCGCCGTGTCCACTTTGGCTTAACACGGAATGTGTATTAACGGCGTTAATGAAATATTTAGGAGACCTATTGTTTTGTCGCGCTGCTCCTATCCTGTTTAAACGTGGGTCGAGCAGATATATGCATGCACTGATGGTTATCATGTTTACCTTGTTTACTGTATTACATGTTGTGCAGTATGTGATATAATTGATATGAAGGACAACTGGATTGTTGTGTTATTATAAATTTTGCTTATGCATTAGTTAAGTATATTTTGATAAAGTTTTAAGAACAATTTTAATGATGTGTTAGAAATAATTTACTGTTATTCAATTTTGAGGTTACTGCTTATTATGATGGCTTCACTAAATTCAAAGTAATTCTTTATTTCGAATAAGAAATTAACGTTTCTTCAATCAAATACAAAAATTGAAAATCGCTGTTAAATCAGATTTTAAAGCCCGTTCAGCCAAATGCCACTTTGTGAAAAGTAATAATGAAAATGAATACACTTTCTTTGTAGTTATTTGTAGTTAGATGCCACTCGTCAAAGATTATTTTGAAGTACAACAATCAACGAAAATTTAAGAATAATTTTGCAAGCGCCAATCAAATTTTAGAATTTTCCCTTTCAAAATGTGTCGTGAAAATTTGATAACCCCTGGTCACGATGGTCAAATGCGACCACAAATCATTGGCATATGACAGCCGCAGCATGGCGGGTCGATACGTGTCAACGAACTAGTTCATAATTAATTACGGTGACGGGTGGTCAGGCTGCATCCCCCGAGGATAACATTACCGCGGTGGGTCGCTTACTTTTGACTTTAAGAGCACACACACACACACACACACACACACACACACATGCACACCTGTTGCCCGGGGCAACCGTACAAACAACCACTCCAGAGACATCTTCGATTGTGTTCGACGACCTAATCACTCGTCCAGTGCATACAACGCTCGCGCACAGACATCCTAGGAAAGTGGAAGGAATTGAGGAAGCCGATTAGGGGGGGACTAGATTTAGGAACGGGTTATTAAGAAAAAGCTTATTTTGATGGAATTTAAATTTATTTATGTTTCAAAAAATGAATCGAATCATCTCCCACTATCAGCTTCGTGGCATTTTTCAAAGTATCCGGCCGTGAAATTTTAATGTTTCAAATAAAGTGATTTTCCAATTATTTTAAGATTAAAATCTCTTGGCTTGTTTGTAATTTTTTTAATAAACGTTGTAACAACAAAATCAATATACTTGAATTATTAAAACGCCCCTGGCAACTCGTCTTTTCAAATAGTGTCGGTTGGCTGTTGTCATTTCGCCGCTTTAATTAAATCAATTATTCTTTTCTTTACGATAATTTTATTGTGCCATTGTAATTCGATTTATCTAATTGATTTGCGTGGCTTTTAATTTTTATGTGAGCATATTTTAAAGTTTATGCAATTATTGTAAATTGCTGACGTAATAATTCGGAGAAAACGACCCTCGTTTAATTATGTCACGACGTGCGAACATAATAGATGAGGGTTTGATCGGGTGACGGGCGCCCTCTGACGGCGAGGATCTGTAGCAGGCCTACAGAAAAGATTATTAGATCGTTTAGGCAGTGGGAGGGGTGAAGCTCCCGTCGCGTCGGGAATCCCTCGAAATTATGGAAGAGCTTATAGCGAAGATGCGAGAAGACTCCATTAACATCAGCTCGTTAAGTTTAATGCGTGTTATATAAGGCAGATCTCATTGGTGGATGTCGACAGAAATTAAGACCATGTCGAGCAGGGGGGGGGGGTGGCGGTGAGTGTGGGTGGGGGTGGACTGCCGGAGTCAAGCGGACTAGAAGTCTGCGGCACTAAATCACATCGCGATCAGAAATGCCATTGCCATTTCGGGCGCTCTGGGTTCGTGTCTCTTCGGATCTTCGTCAAAACGCGAAGAGGCTCGCAGCCGCAGATGGCGCGAGCGGCGGTCATGTGTCCTCTTAAAATGTACGAGCATTTCTGGCGGACGATATTCTTGAAATATAAACTTTCACAGAGTACAACTTGTACTTATCTTTTTCGAACATATCAATCGGGCCGCCCGAACAAGTGATCTTGTGAGAGAGCCAGTTCCTGTTCTCCGTTAGGAGTTGCAATCTGAAAAGACAGAAAAACGTTTTCATTAGAATGACTACGAGGACATCGACGAATAGCGTTGATAAATAAAAATCGCATGAAGTATAATCATTTAAAATTATATGAATTGATGACGGGGTAAATATAAGTTGCAGGATATAATAAAAGGGTCGTGTTTAAAAAATATATTTCTTTCGTCTGGTCAGCTTTGATCGATTCATTGAACCACATTTATTGGTTGGTAATGCCTGTTGGGGAGGCTTAAAAACTGACTGCATTATAGCTAAATAATTTCAGTTTGAATACTTTTTCAGCCAATCCTAGAATGTCGTAATATTTTTAATCAATTTGGTAGAATGTTTCAGTTAGATTTAAAGGATTTGGGGATTTAATTCAGTATCTTTTCCAAGTTATTGATTTGCCTTTGATTTTTTTAATTGTTGAATGAGGGGAAAATGTTCTCGTCATTTTCATTTCGGTTTTCATATTTACTCTTAAAAATGGACAGAGAGCTACGGAGGCTTTAAATAATAAATAATATTGAAATAGTATGTGAACATTCACACGAGATGACATTCGTCTCTCGTTTGTAATAGTGCTTCTACACTTTCGCTGCCTAAAAAAGAGCACTCGCTCTTCTAAGCAATCGCGACCATCATACATTTTCGTTTTTCCACCTTGTTTAGTAAACAAGGTAACATGAGAATGAATTGACAATTTTAATAATAAAGAAATAGTTATTTTGATAAATCTTTACAGTGGACTAACGATTGTTTCAGCGCAGACTGTATGAATTTATATTTCTAAGCATTGAAACATTATAAATGTTCATACTTAAATATTTTATGATGGCATGGATGGTTCAGGATGGCTTTCCAATTGAGATATTGTTCCTAAAATGAGTCGTTCTCTCATTTGACTAACTCTCACATCACTTTATGCTCTTATTTTAATTAATGATAGGTAGAACGATTATTGAAATTTATTTATGAGTTGATAGTCGTTTCGTTCAAATGGAAACGTATGGTAATAAACTTCAAATTTAGAAATTTATGGATGTGTTGTCTAGCGGCCGTTGTCGGCAGATAGAAATAGCGATTAGCCCCTCGCCGAGTGTTGTCGTCTATGCTGCTTTCGCACAAGGCGTCAGAATATATTGACAAGACGCGCCATCGCTGCCGTTACGCAATACGACCAATGGGATTACGTCGATCCCGCGAGTATTAAATTCTTGGGGAGGCGCGTGCACACCTAATCACACGATACACGACCACCTAACACACAAAAAATAGGCCAATTTTTTTTTTTTACTTTTTCCAGCAGCAAGTGCCAACTGCTGGAGACAGATACGTGCACACGCCCAAACCCCCTTTCACTTTATACGAGGAACATAGTCTGAGTTGCACCGCTGTTTTTCCTTTTGTGTACAGTATCTTGACATTTTCCTACATGGAATATTAGAAATCTTTGTTTTTCTATCAAACTACATTCTTTATGAACCGTTTGCTTTGGATACATATTTACTTTTGATCCATACGATTTCAATAAACAATGTCAAATTCAAGTAAAATAATTTGAATCGCTTTTTTCTCCAATGAAATGATAGATGTTATTACATGTAGCTGACATGAGTATGAACTCATAAATCATTAGAAATATTTTGAATACGTTACAAAACTGTTAACTGATATGGACTCTCTTTATAACTAAACCAATTAAGCCATCGATACCTCAAGACAAAGCCTAAGATATATTTTGCTTGAAGACAGAAACATACACGGCAGGTATATTCGCTTATATATATTAAGCAATAAAAAAATTGATCGACTGCTTCCATCGACTTTCTGACAGAGTGCTGCCCCCTACCGCTTCACCGATGAAACCTGACGGCATGCTGCAGAGTTCCAGGCGCTCTTTCTCACTATTCTCTCTCTGGTTCCCTTCGCCATGCAAACAGCGTTTATTATTTATGGAAAGCAAAGGTTCAGCCACTGCCCATTCATTCGAAATAAAACCAATGCAGTGAACAGAACAGATTCTGTTTCAACCCATGTGGTTGCCGTTTCTCTGATAAATGAGCTTCTGCAATACCAAAACACAAGGCGGGTAATTCGCCTTCGTACTTTTAATATATCGTGCCCACACCACGCCGTTGAACATTATTTTAGAAACATTTGCATAGTCATGAGTGCCCACTACGAGTTCAGTTAAACGAGCGGCAGTAAACAGATTAGCATACTCAGTATGCAGGAATCATAGTCATTGATAAATCAAACATTTACAAAAATGGCGTAAATGTTCTATGCACTGTGTTACTATTCGATGCATAGAATTCTGTCGAATTGCGGACACTTCCGTGAACTCTCATCAGGACGAGGAGCCCGCCTGCGGCCCTGATCAGTGGGGAATTGAAATTATTTCAGTTATATGGGGATGAGGGAAACTTCATCGACGATCGAATAAGCGTTTGAATAGCCAACAGGAGTTGGAATCCAAAACATTCCGGACAAACACCACCACGGTCAATCTGATGACGACGTCGAGACGGCCGACGAGGCTGACTTCGGCAGTTGTCAATTGACCCTCCTCCACCTCCTCCCAATGTACGTCTTCGTGTTTGACATTGCATTTCCGAACATAAATACTGTATTAGTAGGCTAATGCAGAGAGCCGGTCTCTGGAAGAGGCGTCGCAAAAATCGTAAACCCGGACGACGCCAGAGCGCAACCCGCAATTCGAAGCAACTGTGTGTCGATTGGACGGTGTCGTTCCCCAGAGAGATGTCCTCGCGTCGAGGTTCTGGAACACACACACACATACATATATATATATATATATATATATATAGTCAGAGAGAGAGCGAGAGAGATTGTCCCCTCCTCGTTCTCCCGAGCGCTCGAGAAGATGCGCTGCGGTTGAATTGCGAGTCAAAGACAAGTGGCCGGGGCCAGCATCCGTCGCGGTCCCGACAGTAAAAACAACAAGTACAAATTGGTACAAGCTGCGGCATCTAATTCAATTGACCCGGCAACGAATGAGCTTCACCTTGCATGGCGTGTACAAATTCACCGTTCGCTGTCAAAGTGAGGCTACCGTCGTTCGTCGCGACAATCTGTAGGGCGACGACACAAATATAAATTAATTAACCTTTGAAAATATCATTTTTTGTTTCAACCAACCACAACATGTAACAAATCAAAGCTCGCTCGCCTGAGTAAGAAAGTTGGAAGTAGACGAGTCGGTTGAAGAACTGAGGTGTGAGTGCGTCGGCCCTTGGCTCGATCCCCGAATGGGTTCTCGTTTAATCGATACCCGGGGCAATAATATGTCTACGTAATACCAAATAGTACCGAATCGTCTAAATAAACCATTACGAGAGTGCGAACGTTTAGAAAAGCAATTGCAGCACTTGATTTTGTGAAAAAGAGGTGTGTTTGTGAGTAGCTTTGCATTTCTGGGAAACATAAATTCAAACGACGATTGCTTTTATAAATCTATAGTGATCTCCCGATTTTGTAATGCGCCTGACGGACCCCAGACATTCTTCGGATGATTCAAATCAGAATTCTCTTAGTGGATGACAGGATGTCTTTGTCTGTGGATGTCTTTTCTTGGTCTGAGGGATTGTGTGCTTGACTGCAAGCTCAATGCTTTCGTTCAGGTGGTTACACGGGAGAGATGCTTCTTGGAGCCGTACGTCACTAGGCTACTAGCAAAACCAAGTAGCGGTCACTCGGTTCCCAAGGGTCCGTTTAGTGTCACAAAGCAATGCCACCACTCCATTATCGGGATTTCAAATCTTCATTTGTTGACCACTACGTGTTTTTTTTTTATCTTCTTTTTACTCAACTCATATACACAGAGCTGGTTGGGGAAGGAAGGATGATGGAGGCGGGAGAAGTGGTGAGGGTTAGTCACACAACAGACTCAACTTATATACTGTACATTCCGTGTAATGCTGTCGTTGCGCCCGACATTGTGTGTGTGGGGTGGGTGCGCATTTTTTGGCTCCTGGGACTTGCCCGGGATTGAGACCACTTGGTTGCGCCGCATCGCCACTAAATAAATATCACCGGAACCTTAGTTTGTAGATACGTTGGTGGGGAAAAAAATTTGGCGCCACTGCTCCGAGTGTTACGCACTACGTCGCCTCATGGGAGTACATCTTCAGCGTACGGTCGAGCGTTAAATGGAAAAGGTAGCAGTTTCGTCTTTAACCCTTGCACTTTATCACAATTTCCACTGGTGTAATTTGCCGACTTCCAGGCTTGGAAAAGCTATTTTTTACAACGCTAGAGCCTTTTTTAAAATTACAAATGCAGTAGCAGAGATACCATATAGTCATCTTCAATCATGTACAGTTATCTCAAGTACATGTTGTAGACGATAGGAATTCTCCTATTAATTTTCTAGGGCCTTTCTTAGTTGTTTTATTTCTGGAGAGATCCGTAACTCAATGTCTTATGCAATAGCACCGGTGGTAGAGAGGCTATACCAACGCCAGATTAATCTGCCTACCATTACATTATATGTTTTTAAGGGAAACCCCAGTGTTTTCATTTTAATCAGTTGATGCATTAAATTCCTTTTTTGTTATTATTCCGTTTATTTGGTTTTGTTCGAAAATGTTATGGAAGCAATAACGTTGCTATTGATGTGTTTCATCAGCATTTTTTAAGCAAAAATGACTTTTGACATCAATGACAGGACGATATAAAAATGGACTCAGTGTCGGACGTTTCTCCATTCGAGTTGATATTCGTTTGTTATATTCATAAAAACGGCGTGTCTAAACGATAACATAACAACGATAATCGATAACAAGGTCGAGTGGTGGTTGGTTGTGAACTCCTTCGCTCGCAATAAACGAAAAAGTATGTTTTCAGCGAAGGACAATCTTAGCTCACTCTCTCATAAGAGAATACACGTTATCACGTTGTCAAGTAATATTTTCCACAACAAAATCCATATGCATAGTTGTATAAAAATTACCAGTCAGTTTAGGTGTCATTGAATTATTTACATTATTACACTGAAATTCGAAACGTACTCAATTTTGTCTATCTAACCTTTCAATGTTATTTTTCACGCATGCGAACATCCATGTATTCAACATGTTTGCTTTGTCTACAGTTCGAAATATTTTATTTAAATCAAAATAAACCACTAGTAGCTAAAATAAATGTTTTTCTTGAGCAAACTGTTTGCCTTCACGATACGATGAAACTGATATAAGTGTAGCATTATAGCGGTTCTATCAACTTAAAAGATCTTTTCGACGAGTATGTGACTTCTGCTACGTCTTTTGCGGACCCCAATAATAAATAAACGTAAGGCTTGCTACGCTAGGTGGCGCGCGCCGTAGCTTCAACGTACGTCTATGTAGTGGCTATAATCTTTTTGTAGGAGTCGCCGGACTGAAGTTTTCATTTCCGTTTACGTCATGCCTATCAAAAACCCATTTCCCCAAGCGCCGTACTATTATCATGTATTGACAATATAGCTTCCGCGGCGCGGCCGCCTATATGCCGTGGGAAACACAGTTGCTCTGTATATCGAACTCGGCGATAACGCCTACGCAACCACTATATATTGCCAATGGCAAATATTGATCAGCTGTGGCTGTCCCGACTATGCAACCAGAACGATAATTCAAAATGACCAAAGAAATGCTCTAAGGAAATACTCCATTCGTCATGATGCCTCACAAATTAATGTTTCTGTTTAACAATTACTGGCTCGTTCTAAACAAATCAATTTTCATTTCGACACTACCAATAAAGGCATGACACTTAACAAAAAACAAAAGGGTGTTATAAAAAGAATTAATATAAATGTTTTGTTAAAAATCGGATATTAATATATTTGTTATTCAATGAGAGGTTATTTAAATATTGATTTTGAAGTTTAATTTTGTATTGGTCTCGTCGAAAATTGTAATCTGAGTATTGTTGTCTTTTGTCAATTGTCATTGTCAATGAAAGAAATGAAAGATTTGTTAATTTTCGTATTTTATTTTGCGCAATGCTTCAAACTAATTTAACATAGAAATTGTGCAGCGTAATTTGAAAAATAATCTAAAAGTACTTAGGCCTATATCAGTATAGAGTATTTTGTATGCTTCATCGAGAAAAGCAAAATACGTTGTTGAAATGGCTAATGAAAAAATTATTCAAAGTTCGGATGTTAGGAGGATATTGAATCTCCCTTGCAGTTATTGGCAGCACCCTCATTTTAATATGCCCATGTCAAGCGTTACGCATAGTTGTCAGAAAAACGCAATTTCATCGCTGTTTGAGAAATGTAAATTTTTAATCTAAACACAAACTTGCTCCGAGGAAAAAGTAGGCTACCAAGCTGCAAACCAAACTAGACATACATGTATGTGACATTATGCATTGATTACGACTGCCGTATTTATGAGCGCAAAACATGACTTTTAGCTTTCGCATAGAATGATTTTTTGGTTGATGGTAAAACTCCTGTACAGGAGTACAGGCGTCGTGCAATAGTGTTTCTACACATACCGTGAATCAGTTTTAATTTACTTATTGACAACCTAGCAACAAACGTACCGAGAAAGAATAATTTCTAGGGATGTGACAGCCAAAATTTAAATAACTAGTGTTTTGTTTCTGCTTCCTTTTTTCATGAGGCGAAAGAATTTTATTTCTATAGCATGCTAATGGATAAGAAGTCAGCCTAAATGCTGCTAATTTGGATAGCACGTTTGCTTTACACGAAGCCACATTCGGGGGTTGCTTTCGAGTACAGGGTGCTGCGAAAGTTCAACCTGCACAAATTTGTCCAGCAATCGCCGACTAAAAACGATTTTTCAAATAAAATTTAAATTTCCGTGTAATTTAATCAAAACGTAACCTACGTTTACGCAAGTATACTGCTATAGTTCGATTTACAATATAAATTGTTCCGATATGCGAATTATGCGAACGAACGGTCTGAGAGGGGTTAGTATTGATACTTGAAAATCTGGTTTGTGATCAATTTCATTGCAGTTCATGTTTCAGTTTAAAGTGTACTTCTTCGAATTCATACTAGCACACATGTGCAAGTATAGGGGCCACGATGTTCGCCACACGAAATGCTGAAAGCCAAGCGGAAGTTAGTGGGGTCCGGGCTCCTCATGCCAAAATGCGAAATCGACGGAAGAACTAAAATCGTTGACGGTGCAATTTCAATTTAACTCCGTCTGCAGCTTGACTCGCGAAATTGAAATAGCTGATGCCATTATGCGCATTTTATTTCGCGTCTCGCAATAATATATATTTCTATGCGTATGTGCGTATCTGCGTGCGTGGCCTATAATAGCAAACGAGGCAACATTCTCGGGGATGTTTTTTTCTTCAGCGTTCACTATATTTTTAATAGGTTATTTTCGGTTTAATTGACATTTGTTTGATGTCGGGAGACGATATAGCGTATACACAGTGTACGGCCTAAATACGAGCATAGGTAGATGTGGGATATACTGTATTTGACGACTAGAGACTCAATGATGAGTTTTTGCTCTTTCGGGGTTTTTTTTTTTCGTCCTCTCTTTTTTTTCATCTTCTTTCAAGAATTAATACCGTCTCTTCCTCCCTTAGAACCACATTGAATAAATAACAAGAAATGAAGAAAAGAGCGAAGAAAAAGAACTGCATCATTTACTCTCTCCTAAACGTATGGCAGTAGCATTTTCTCTTTTGTAACTCAGCGCGAGGGTTCATATACGAAAAAAAGAGATGGAGTGAAGGATTCTTTTTTGTTGCGGTAGTGGTGGTGGTTGGGCGAAGGGCAAAGCATGAACATTAATTTGGGACGTAGTCGATCTTGAGTTTTCGAAAAATTATATGGTGGTTGTCTGTGTTATCGTCTTTTCTGCCCTAACCGCACTTTTATTCTCCTTCGTTTACAAAACTAGTTTAGGTAAAGAACTTTTTAATGAATAGAGCTTGAATAGACGTTGGTTTTTATACTTACTACATATCATCGAAAACAAAATTGCATGTGCAAGTAGTTTTAAAGAAATTAATTGTTAGTTACTTTTTTTACCAATCAACTGTAGTCAACCGCACGACAGGCGTTCTGTGCCCCTCATGGGGCTTAGGAACTATGCGAAGGGTCCAATTAATCGGAAGCCCACGCCGGGAATCGAACCCGGAACCGCCGAGCCTCAGTCATTCGAAATATACTACGACGAGTCGTTCTTATTTGACTTCTTTATTCATAGTTTAGTGGTTCTGAAGGATATATTTATTGTTTTTAATTTATGTTCTCTATAATTTCGTACGACTAGCCGTTGGTTTTGGCGACGGGCTGTGGCTCGGCGGTCCCGGGTTCGATTCCCGGCGCGGACTCTTGATTAGTCGGTCTTGGGATACTGGTGAAAATGTGCCCCTCACATAGTGCCTAAACAACAAGAGGGGTACAGAAACTCCTGAAGTGGACTACAGTGAATTTAGAAAGACTTTAGCTTGTCGAATTACAGTATTTTTGAATGCTTGGTGCATTCCTGTTATCAATCTTGTAAGAGTGCAGTCAAAGTGCATCGTATTAATTATAATAACATATCTACCAAAAGTCCCCAAACTGTTTGTGTACCGAACTAAACGCTAGTGCATGTTACTTGTTTAATGGACATTTTATTAATGATGCTTGCAAATATTTTAGAGAAAAAAATACAGAAGAAATTTGTATTACTTGATTACCATTACCACAAGCTGTGCGCATGCAATTAAAGATGTACCCATAGTAACATTTGTTCTCGTTAGGCTGAAGTAGTACGTACTTCTTCGACATGGAGCACGACAAAAATTGGAAATTCCTGGCGATGGCATTAACAATGAGTTTTCATTGATAAGAGGATCGTCTATCTATAGACAACCGCCCAGTATTTCTTTTTTCTGCAGTATATAATGTACATTATACAGTATTAGATACGTTCCTTCTTAAGACGCTCGAGGACAAAAGACGTGCGTCTTCTGTGTAGACAGACAGGCTCGCGAAAACGGATAGGCATGAAAAGGCGAGGCAGAGATACATTTGGATCAGATTCCATGACATTTTTTATATATATATTATTACCGAGAAGTATATAATGAACTAAGAATCGAATAGAGGCAAACAAGATAAATTGAGTTCACCCTTAATGTGCTCGCAAATTAAATAAATTTTGCAATTCAGCAGTTCGTTGATCTTGCTGAGACCTGTGGTCGTTCTTGATTGGTTCTTGTTCGAGCCTGTATGTGCAAAGTTTTTGACCAAAACGTAATTTTTATATTAAAATAGTAACTATATTGGTATAAGGAAATATACAATCTGTTACATAACGATTAAGCAAATCATCGAATGTTACTTTGTAAGCGCCTTCGAATAATGCAAATCCTGTTTCAAGATTGTTCTTTCTGATCTCGGAAGGTCGAAGTTGACAATCCGGTTAGATCAAACCCAACTAAATATAGAAAGTATTGAATGAAATATGTGCAAGAAAGTATTTCCGGCATAACTTTTCTACAAAGCTCGCTTTCATAGCATTTGATTCTTAATTCGTAATACCGCTTGCATTTGAAACCACGAAATGTTCACAAGAGGATAAATTTCGTTGGGGAACGGTTTGTGTAAATACATTCTACATCAAATGCCAGATGCATTTCAAACAGCCGAAAATCGGCATGACGTATTCAAAGCGTGTGAAATATCGGCCTCCGTTAAATACGAGTAAAAAAAAATTCGCGAGTCACGATAAGAAAAATAACTGGTGCGAGTCTTTTGAAGATGTCGATTAGTGGCGCTGGCGTGTTCGTACAATGATCCGGTAACTTAATAATTTCCTTGGAGACCATGTGGGAACATTTTTTTTTAAACAACAAGTCCTATTCCCAAATCCAATTTGAAATTCATATAGAATGGTTTTACGTGCGACGCCCAACCGCGCAAGTCGTCTCATTCTTTTTCACGGAAAACGGTCATCTCGGGACTCCCTCGACCATACAACAAGCCATTCTCCTATTACATAGAAATGTATAGCCAGCTGATATGAGGGTCTCTACATCTACCATCAGCTACCGTCGTAGTGATATTGCTCAAAGGCTATCACTTAACTGGAATGCACGCACCAACAAAAAATGCATAACAAGCGCTACAAAAACATTAGATTTTTTGGGCGCTTCTATTTATTTTTTGCTCTTACTGAAAAAACAGTTGACGCTTACGATCTTACTAAAAATTTAGAAAAAATAAATGTTGAACTTTTCGCATGTTCGTGGTCTATATGGTTGTAGCTGTATTTATTTATTCGTTAAAATGTGAATCAGTTATTGATTCACATTGCGCGCAACTGCGTATCTGTGTCGCGCCGGATTGGAACAAGAGCCCCAATTCTGCGCGATATTTCGATTTCGTATCTGGCAACCCGGCGTCCATTC
>JAQGBY010004310.1:0-16912 GCA_034698785.1 Mycogona germanica | reverse complement strand
CAAATTAATAGAACATTTGTTTCTGAAAGAAACAAACATCTTCTTTGTGACTTATGATTACTGAGGCATGTAAATATCAATCAAATTAATAGAACATTTGTTTCTGAAAGAAACAAACATCTTCTTTGTGACTTATGATTACTGAGGCATGTAAATATTTAAAATAATAATCAAGAAGCTGTTCATAAAAGAGTTATTACATGACGACTACAAAGAGAGAACGTCATCCAAAATTTGTGTTTTGTTATTTACACGAAACCAGGTAGACCAAATAAACGGAACTGCGCTACTTGAAGGGTTTGTCTAATATTAATATCGCATGAGCTCCACATATTGATCTTACAGAAACATACTGAACACAGAAACGATTTCATCCATCAACTTCGTGATCTCCGAAACGCTACCTTAAGCAGTGCAAGTTAAGAAACTAGAAGTAGAATTTTGGATTACTTGTCGGATTTTTATATTGCTATTATTGATATATACAACTGTATGCCGATACGACAAAAGGAGCTAAACATATTGTGCAAGCATTTCTTTTATAAATTATGCTGAGCTACAAAGAACAGTGACGTAACATCCTACGCGAGGCTTCGAGAAAAGCATCCTATGGATAAAAAAATATTTTTAAAATGCTAGCAAATCCTTTGTAACGCATTATCAGAATGCAATCCAAGAAAACATCCATATTTAAATGTGCGCAGATAAGATCGTCTACAAAGTAGAGTTAACCTACACCAGTTAGGCGGAGCATATTTGTTCAGGACCAACCCAACCAAGGAAGAGTAAAGAGATATTTTGATCCATATTATTTATGAATCTCAAACTTTGACTTTTTATGTCAGACTCGATAGAACGATTCAGGCGCGCCGGTGTTGCTTTAGGCAAAGCAAATGTCTACATTTCAATTATTTGAGAAAGCTTGTATGATTATACAGAGTATACAGTATAGTCTGAGTGCTATAGCTTGTTCCGTAAATGTTCCGAAATTCGTTGCATGTTGTCTGTCGATATGTTGTGGTCATTTAAAATGACCACAACATTATCTCCGATCCGGATGAAATCTGTTGTTATAGAAACCCAGTTTTGCGTAATCGACAATCGAAATATCAATATTTGATTGCTTCAAATGTTATTTTATATTATTTTTAGCCACGAATGACTCGATACGACCGCATTTTGGTCACTTTTTGGAATACTCCTTTAGGTTTGAACGGCCCCATTTCGTTCAGACTTATTCCTGTTGAACATGTCTGAATAAAAAATTTTCTTTTTGTGAAACTGCCGAATTAGACTGCCATCAACATTACTTGGATTGGCAACAAAAAAGTGTTTACTTTTACCAGAGACTTTTTGAATAACAATCAATAAGATAGATGCTGAATGTATGTGCCTCACGAACATTTTTTTTTTGGCACAAACGATATTTCATTTGCCCACAGAGGGTTTCTTCAACTAAACACACAAACTCATTAACAAAGCGTAACAAAAATATCTGTCATTTTATTTCAAAATTCAAATAATTGGCGACCCATTTAAATGTTTCCCAGTAATACCTAATTTCTGTAGTATTTACCGAATCAATTAATTGTAATGTTAATATATTGTTACAACAGCAGAAGTTCTATTGTTTTCTATTCATTTTACAGGAACTATTGTATTTTATTACAATATGAAAATAGTTTTCGACAAACAATGACTGCAATTGAATTTGGAATTTCACTGAATTTAATTTGTATTGGATATTTTTTATTAATATTATTTCTCATCACTGTAGTCTGTGCACTACAGTCGTTTCTGTATCCCTCTTGGTGCTTAGGCACTATGCGAGGGGCGCATATCTTATGACAGGTAAGCAGATACAATTCTCGTATGTTGTTCAACACACGTTATATAAAATATAAATTGTAGACTGCAAGTCTGCTCGCATATAAAATATAAATATTCTCTTTTGTACCATCATGAATTTTCATCATGAGTGTTCCATTCTGATGTCTGAATCAATGGAACTGTGACCTGCAATAACAAAATTTTCGTCAAAAAAGCGGAGGTAGAAGAAAACAAAAAAGTGAAATGCCGCCAAGTCGTAATTGAACCATAAACTGATAACATCAACAAAAGCTACGTCTGCGAACGCTAAGATTATGCTAGGGCAGGATAATTTTATTCCCAAACACATTCGATGCCAAAAGCTTCCAAAAAGTGCAGTAAAAGACGAATTGTGTTCTTTCTCAAGAAGGTCTCTATTCGTTTGCATGTGCTTTATGCTCAACCGCGGGCATCCATCCGTTCATTGTAACTCAGTTGTGTCATTGTTTACGGTGTCGTGATGAAATTTCCCTAATCTGATTTAGACTCAGTTTTGCATGCTTCACAGTCGCTGCAACCGGTCGACTGTTGAGCCACCGAAGATCCGGTCGCTCTCAAAAATGGTCTCTCAACTTGGGCTTAGTTGATGTAAAACATTTTAATGACGCGTTGCACGTTTAAAAATAACAAAACAGTATTTTTCAAATTATACTGCATTCCAAAATGGTGACTACACGATGCAACTGAATGGTTCGTGTATCTGTAATGCTGATTCAACTTTGTTTTTTATTTAATTCGGCCACCGATCTCATGAGCTTCGCGACGAGCATAGTGCTTCGTTTCACTAATGTCTATCTGATGGATGGTTTTCATTTGTACGTAAATACTGAAAGAATTTCGTGTTCAAAATTGTCTTTTGTAAAAAGAATTTCGCAAGAGCGTTTCGCGCTATTTGTCTTGTTGCCCTTAAATTATGTTAACGGTCCGGCCTGCGTCTGTATGCAGGTGCGGGGAATTTATCGTCAGTGTCGAATATGCAAATGCGGAATTAAGAAACTGCATCGCACAAAACATTCCTTCTCAAAAGAAGAAATACAAACATATAAGAAGATCTCGACCTTTTAGAATATATTGCATGGATCGTCTAAAAAACGACGTCAACGCCACTAACGGTGAAAGCACGCACCTCTGACTATCATGGGATTCTCTACAAATATTCGACTACAAAAAAATGCATATAGTAAAACAAGAAAACATAGAAACTTATATGGAAGATATATCGACTATGGTACAAAAGGAATGTATGGCTTTAAAGGAATTACTTTTTGCTTTTGTAAATGACAGTCGAGTTGCTTCACAATTTCATTAATTGGCAAACGCGCTAATGCTGTCAGAGCAGTGTCCGTTGGAATGTTCGTTGCCTCGGCAGCGGCTGAGCAAAAGTGTAATTTTTACGGTGTCAGCTTAAAAATAGGCTTTATAATGTAATGCCATTATCCGACCGAAGAACTGGAAATTGGAAAAGTGGTCTTTCCAATCCTTTGGAGAGATACGAATAAATTATTTATGTACTACTGTACAGTGGCCATGACAAAGACAAAAGTGCGCAGTGCTGCATTACTGACGATCACCGGCTTAAATTTAAGTGCTTACTTACGCTCATTTCACCAAGGAAATTGGCGACAGCGTTTAGCTCTCTAATCGTTGTATCATAAGCGATTCGGTCCTTGTTTCTGCCTGCTTCCGATAAACGCAAGATGGAGGACTCGTATGTTGCATGTATACCAGTAGTATGGAAGGAATAGCCTATTACAAAACATTGCAGTTAATATAAAAACTTTATTATCGAAGTTGTTCGACAAAACAAAAACTAAAACCATGTTTGTTTAAGCGCTTTATTTTCCAATCAGATAAATTGTATGTCAGCGTCACTCTTTTTCACTGAGAGTCTTAGACTATCCGTAATCTGTAATAATAATTTAAGATTGCCAGAGACATTTTCCATATGAATATACATACATTTTCCATATGAACATCACCAATGCTTAGGCGAGAGATTGTTTACATATTTATAGTTATTTTATTGCCAATATTACTTTGCAAGTATGACTAATGAATGACTAAACTCGCACTTTCAGTGCGCAGTGAACCTATGCAATGAGTTTGTCCTGCGATGTTGCCATATGCATGAATACATCGAGTAGGTGTGTATTTAATTTTATACCTCAATCCCATGCGTTCAACAAGTTGAAGAACGAGTGAAAGCAATCTGAAAAAGCACTAACGTTCCGCTATCTATTAAGAGATTTTTGAAGTGTCTGTACTTGAAAGAAAAATGTCAGACATGCGAAATCTGTGTTCATTGCCTACAAATTAATTAAAGAGCACTGCAAGATACTCTCCCTCCTGCACAAGATGTTAACCAATGATAGATTGGCAATTACCCGTTTTGTTAATTTTTCTACTATTTCAACATGATTGTTCTCGAAAATAACACAAACACTCGCCTTGTGAGTTGAACGAATTTTGCGCATTTCTCATTTTTATAGGCTTGTCGCAATTTTCAATCATTCTACTTTCAATTAAACCCATGCGTCAAAAAACACCTGCGCGTGTCAGTCTGATGATAATTGTTAATTCATTGTTACTAAAATAATTTGATTAATTATTTCTGAATTAATTAAATCATAATGCAATGTGTGTACAAATGGGGCTGACGAGAATGTCATTGTTGTCATCTGCATCAGGACCAGGTCGAGGGATATCAACATTTCCCGTAGCTAAGCTGATGAATGATTCAGTGACATAATTATTTTATCACTTTCCAACTACACATGGGAACAATTACGATTTTTATACTGCAGTATAGTGCGATTGATAGTTGTCGGTATTGTTTGCATATTGACAGAAGTTAAACAAATCAACTTTGCTGAATGTGAATGAAACTCTGTCGGTTGTGCCACAGTAAATTAATAAGAGCTGGATGAGACGAGCAGTGTTATTATTTATTACCTAATGATGAATTCGCGTAAACCCCCATCAGGGTTTCCTTAAATAATCACGAAATAATATAACGAAATAAAAATATTACTATTTTGACCAACAGATGCAATAGTAGCAGCGTCTATACTTCTATATCTCTTAGAATATTGGGACTGTCTTGATTAAAACCAATTTTTATAATTCCGATTAGCAGCAATCAAGGGTCAATTTTTCATGTGTTGATTTGAACAAGCATCACTATAGAGATCAGATATGAAATGTTTTCCGTGCTTTTAAATTTCAGAAATTTATCTTTTTTTAAGGTTTTTATTTCGACATCCCTCAGAATATTCTTATTGTTGCTTCAAAACTTGTTATCGAACATTATTTTAGACTTTTATTATTAATAGACTTTGTCAATGTTCTCCAACAAGTAACATATTGTCTATTGCCTTTATTGGATTAAACGAGTATTTAGAAATGTTGGTACCCAACAACGCTGACGGTAATGTTTATTCTGGTGGCACAATACTCTGTAGAACATTCAATTTTTTAGCTTGTATTTGTCAAGTGCCTACCAGCGTTTCCGTCTAAAATCCTCAGGACATTCGTCTTTTACATGTATTGAATTCTAAGAAATACGCCTCTTTCGTCGAGCTACACGGTAATAATTGAGCAGCGGGCCCGTATTTGCTGAATAAAAAATTCGGAAGCAGCAAAACGGAAGCGAAAGATCAGTATTTTTCGTCTTAACCCCTCGAGCCATTATCTGAAAAAATGATGATTCTATTTTCGGATGTCTCCGTGTCCGGCTATAAAAATTATTGATTTTTTTCAGTTTCAGCAGGTTGGGTTGCAGCATTAAAATGACAAGTTCAGATTATGTCTCCATTTTTTTGCCATGTATGTATGACGCACGAAACTCATACCTTTGTAAAACAAAATGCTTTAGCGAAGATAATAATCAAAGACTGCGCTCGATATATGAAAATACTGTACAAAGTAAGTATATATTCACCGTACATGCGCAATCTCCCTTTTTCGGGCTGAACAACTTTACTCTATATGCGCACAAATGCACTTTGATGATATTATCGAATCTTCTTTCCAAAATCCCTTAACAGCGTTTTTGCCGAAAGAAATTTAGAAAACGTAAGATAAAAAGAGGAACTAAAATCAAAAGAAGCAAGCAATAAATTATTGTATGTAGCGAAATTTGAGTAGACCGTAACCGCTTACATTTTTTTATATTCTAGAACAAACAAAAATAAATTTACCTGCCCAGCTTCAAAGACTATTTTTGTGTAATATTTATACACTACGCACATGAATGTAGAGAGTGAATGCATGTTCATTGCTATGCTTTTGAAGTGCATGCTCTTCTCGACAAGAATGCCTAAGGGGAACCTTCACAAATCGCAACCCACATCAAATGTAACGCTTTTGTCAAAGGCTTTTAATTAGGTCTGACGTCTGCGAATTTGTGTTTGGGTCGCTGAAATTGTTCAATTAGTGGAGATATATTTATAAGTAAATAGTGTAAGTTATGTTTTATATTTAGTATTGCCAAGACTTGCGGAATACTGTATTTAATTGAATGTCAGCAGAACGGTAATAATCATGTAATTGAAATGTAAGATTACATTTCAATTACAAGACGTTCCATGAACTTTCATGTTATTGACAATGTGTTATATGTAGCAGGCAAATTTATTACAAAATCTCTCTGGATATTGGCGTGAAAGCAATTTGTTTTTCGCATATGATATGTTGTTATTCAGTGTAAATATACTGTATGTCCAGCGTACACTGTACATGCAGGTACTAATGCATTTTTTCCCCGTGTTTTCAAGATTTGAAACGATTTCGGCTGTAATCAGGCGACATTCAAGGTTTGCCAACTGCTTTCCCTGGAGGATTCTACCGGAAATCGTGTGCAATTATCGTGACGTGAGAGCAAATTCATGTACCACAATAGAACATGTATTTGCTTTTATGTTTGTTTTTAAAAATCATTTCTAGATAAAGTGTACCGTCTGCGTTTCTAACGCGCTATTTTAAAATAGCCAAAGGCAAACGGCAAACAATATTTGTGCTGCAGCATTTTTTTACATGATATGATCACTTTGGGAGAGTAAATAACTCGGTTTCAATTGAGTTTTAAAGCTTAACCTGAATGCACTCTGTAGATGTATGTATATAAATATGTATGCACGTATAACGAACTATTTACGTACGCAAAACTGTAACAAACGGTGGCATTAAAGACGTTATTGTTCAAAGCAACTTGAACTATTGCTCCTCCGGCACGCAAACAACTGTTGTTGCTTAGAAATGGACATAAATAAAGTCATGCTTTTTAAAATTTATCTAGGGACCTGTTTATGCAATCTGCGTATACTTACACGATTGGAACCAGTGAATAAATGACGAATATACAATATTGCCCTTTCGAAATTCGATAATGTTCTGCTTTCAATGTTGGCCCACAAATGTTTGGCTAAAGTTCATCGAGCACATATTAGTCTAAATGCTCTCCCGGTGTGGACCGACCGACCATAAGGTTTAGAACACATTGTCTGTGTAGAAAGACAGCTTTTATCTATTCATATATTCTTTTACCAAAAATTATTTTTCTGTGTTATTCTAGGTACTAGGCATATAAAAGTGAAATCTGGGGGAAAAGAGCCTTCACAGTCTTAAGTTTGTCTCGGGTTCGTGCAACAGGCTCTTTTGTTAGGAATTTTCGTATAACTCATGAGAGACCATTATTGGCGACAGTATTCGATAAAAGTTCCAATTCCAAAAACACATTATATTGTAAATGTGATCAACTTACTAAAAGCGATGCTAGAAACCCTGACTTTTATAAATCACATTTTTTTTTTGCTTTTCATTAAAATTCTACCCGCATCATGAGGATGACCAGTTCTCTTTTTTACTGTGTCTGCATTCATTCAACGGATCCAACGATAAATTTGAATGAATATAAATTTAATTAGTACATTTGGGATGTCCATAAGACCCCCACACGTGTTAGGATTATAACCAGACTGTATTTATTGTAATTAAAAAATAACAAAATTAAGAAAAAACGTAAAGCTTCATCATTAGTTCTGAAACATTTGATGCATTATAGTGCATATGACAGATGCCAACATGAATATACGAAATTCAAATGCTCAAAAATGGTGTTCAATGAATTAGACGGTTGCCCTATTAAAAAATTGCGTCAAGCAAAAAATTACGGTGCGATTATTGAAAGAGTTACATGAAGTTCTGTTGAAAAAGATCATTAATTATGGGTCTGTGGAACGTTCCATATCCAACAATTTAGCTTTTACTCTGTAGAATTAACTCACAAATAGAGAACCTTTTAATTTAGAAATTTCAAATAAATTGCGGCTAGTAAATATAGTGAATCTGGTTTTGGTAATCCTATATATGTCTACAAATATAATGTGGGTGTAACTCTGGACGAGAAACTGGGTCTGTCTGTTTCCTGCCCACACCACGTTGGATGTCGCATCAAATTACTCTGTATTTCTGATGAAGGCCCCACGAGGTTGGCCAGAGGCAAGATGGCCCTTGCACCTAATTTGTGTACCGCAAGTTACAAAGAGCAATAATAATTAAGCTTCAAGCTATAAAGTCTAGCTAGGTGGAACTCGCAACACTATGAACGTTTTATAAGGACCTCTGCAATAGAGTGCACCCAAATTAAGTTACTTGTGAACTCAATTTGTATTAAAAACTCTGGCACTGTGGAGTTGTTGTATATTAGTCTCCACAGTGCAGAAATGTTTATCTTTGATATAATCGGGAGTTTACGAGCACAAACAGCATATTGAAGTTGCACCTACAAGGTGCAAATTTATTGGTAAAAATTAGTAAACATTTTAAATCATAATTTTCATCGTCACCTTCTAAGTAGTCAATTTTGGCTTGTATGCAACAATTTCAGAGATTATTCCATTTTTGGAAGCATTAAATTCTTTGGAACCCTGTTGTCTGTAGCATTTTTAACACCTGCGGCGATTTTGTTAGGATCTCATCAATAGAGTTGTGACTCATATGAGTAAGGAGTTTGTTCCACCTGGTCAGACTGTCACTGAATGTTTCACTGAGATTGTTCCCCCCATGTGCCCTACTCGCTCGTCCTGGCCCCCTGAAATGTCCTTTTCTTCCCTAAAATGAAATTCCAGTTAAAAGAGTTGCGTTTTAACTCCATTGAAGAGATCCAATCAAAATCGCCACATATGTTAAGCTTGCATCAACGAACAGGCTTCCAAAATTGGAAAAAATTCTAAAATTGCTGCATATAAACCCAAAAGGACTAGTACTTTGAAGGTGGCGGTAGAAATTATGATTTAAAGCATGTTTACTAATTTTATGAGTAGATTCTAGGAAATTTTGGATATCACATCGTAAAGTTAATCGCCGAACCGGAACAACGCAGATAAACGAGATTGCTAAAAAAAACCTGTGAGTAATAAGTGCATGTTTTAACAGTTTATGAACAAAAGTTCCAAAAGTCAGTAGAGGCCGAAGAGCAGCGAAGCTACCATTGGACATGTCCGCGGCTTTCGGTTTCTGACTTCCTTTTTATGTATTGACTCACTTGGATGCTACTAAGAGAATCATTAAGGGAGTCTGTGAGTCCAACAATTAACAGCCACAAGGCGCTCTGAAAAGTTTGCTAGATGATGGAGTGAATAAATTCTGTCTCATTGGAGGGGGCCGTGCAAAAATGGTGATATGTCTGGCTAGAGCAGACTTATCGGTTTTCTTGGACACACCCTTTCCATGTTCAGCTGCTCTGATGCTTACACTACGTGTAGTTTCAACATAAGGGGAAGGGTGCAAAAACGCGATGGGTGAGATAGGGTAACTTTTGGTGTTTTCTGTTTCGAAGCAGTCATCCTCTCGTTCCGGTTATTTGGCGTGCTTTGTTGATAGTTTTATCAATATCAGTCAAAAATTGTCCATTTGGCTTTCTGAGGAAACTCTGTGACAGAAGATGCAATTCATGACAAAGAACTTTCGATATTGAGCGAGTGTATTTTTTGTGCTCATAAATTCTCAATAATTTGTAATCCTGTATCGCTCGCAAGGGATTAACTTGTCTCATGTTTGCGTTCATAGTTCTACTAACCATTTCTATAAGCTGTTTAAGGAATGTGATTGCCATTTAATCTAGCGTTTTCTCTTACAGAAAAGTGTTTATCCCAGCTAGTCTCGCGCTTTCATAAGCATAACCTACAGATGCCCCTATATCTGTGCAACAGAATCAGAGCGTAATGAAACTCTGAATTCCACAAACCTACAAATTTAAATGGCTCCTGAGTTATGATTCGTTTTAGTCACATACTGTGGATTTGAATAAAATTACATTTCTAACTAGATGAATAATGTCCGATCATAAAATACACATCAACCGAAAACGGTCTCGGTTGAGCAACCATTGGGAACATGACCTTTCGAAAGTCCAATAGGTCATTTTCAAGCAGGACTACTTTTCCATATAGATTTGATTATAGTTTTTATATCTTGGCATAGATTTTCGGTACAGCATGCATGTAATGATTTTTCATACGGTGGCTCTTTAACCGGTAATTACCAGACAGATACGGTTTGCCGATCCGCACTTTTTTGTCAGCTAGCCTAAAACTGGTAGATTGTAGGATTTAAAAAAATAATTTAAAAAAATACGTGCTGTTACGTTTATTTTGTAACTGCTTACGTTTTGGAGAATTTCTTTTATAAAATTAATTGTACGGGTATTTATAAAATTAATTGGATGTGGGTTTTGAAAATCTATTCCCCGGTTAAAAGGTCAAACTCATGTCCACTGAGATACATTAATCTCAATTGGCATGTATTTAATTGGGAAAACCTTACAAGAAAGAGCATCTTAAATTAAGGATGAAAACTATTCACACTTATGCAATACTTATTCAAAATTTTAATCGCATCAGATATTCAACTAATAAGGTACATAATGATTCGAAAAATGTTGAAATTTATAATTTCAGTGTTACATCTATCTTTTTAAAAATCACCTTCAAATTTAGAAGATATTAGTATATCTTTAAGGCAATAGCCTTTTGCAACACTCTTCCAATCGTTCCAATGACAAGACGACAAAGTTCGTCGTGTTTTCCTTAAGTCTCGTCCTTCACCTCCAGCTAAGGAAAAGATATTGTTCTTACTTGGCAACAACCTTGGTTACAAACACAATTTATAATTTTACGACAGTTATTTGTTTGTGGCAGTTGCCAATAACAACGACGGCCTGCGAGCGTTCGTCTAAAACGAGGGAAGCCTTTGATCGAAACGGTCGTTTTCGTTAAATGGTTCATTTCGAGAAGACCGGATAACAACATCGCGTAGGCAGAATACTTTCAATTGGTCTGACAAAAATAAAAGGCAACGTATTAGTACGGTCAGAAGCACACTGCTCACCGACGCATAATCGATCGAACTAGAAATCTTCAGAAAAGGCCATTAAGTAAATTGGATGTTTCTAAAAAAAAAAGACCAAGTATTATGGTGCGCAATCGTGAAAATGACCAAGCAAAGCATTGCCATTGCATTGGCCCCTTCCCCCTCCATTTTCTAAGTGTGTGGGCTAGTTTATCTTAGTTGACAGGCTGTCATCATCAATCTGAAGCTGGTCAATTACAATGAGAGTCAGAATGCAACCGCTTTGTTTGTAATCAGTAATTGATGGAAAATAATGAATCTTATTATTAGTTGTTCGCATCACAATCCTCAAGATACTTCAAGAGTTACTTCACTCTTCAAGAGTCCAGAATCTAATATATTCGCTAGATTTTTCAAATGATCTATATTTTATATTATATTACCGAGTGATGTTCTCAGGGTTCTCTTGTTCTCTTGGGATCAAGGCGAGCGTTTGGCGAAGCGCCCATGAAAAGTTATAGTAAATGTCGCTTGGATTTTAGACAAGTCTAAGTCTAATTGCTAATTATACATATTCACAAGAAAGAGCACCCCTATTAAAAATATCACAACTTTGTGAAAAATACTTCGATCTATTGTTGTAGTGTTGTATTGTAGAAATGTTGTAGTGTTCTACATTAATTAGTAAATTCACATTTGCCGCGCATGGTGGCGCAGCATATCAGTTTAATTTTATTTCCCGTAGGTGGAGTATTGAAATAAAATTCACCTACTCAACCATCGAGAGCATTAAAAATGGTGTTTACCCAGGAAGATCGCATTACCATAATACTTTTACATGGAAACAAAAAATACGGTGCAAAAAGATGCCTCAAAGAGTTTCCAGAGAAGGGATGGAGTCACACTGAACTTTCGAGACTTTCAAAAAAGATCGACCAAACGGGCATTTTTCACGGAGTTCTGATATTTTTTATAGGGGGTGCTCATTTTTATGACTCATAGTGTAGAGCAAACAATACGAAGCGCTTCAAAAGCCTATCTATAAATAAAAACAGATGATACGTACATAGAAGTCATACATCTAACCAAGCGAGGCGCGAATACCCGGGACGTAAGTAAATGTTTTCTTACTTGAGTGAAATGCTACTGCCAGCCTAATTGTTCTGCGGTTGAAAAAACTGTTTCGTTGGGAAAATGTAGACTTAATTAAATCCCTGCAAGAATACGTGTGCCTACGCGATTTTTTATATTCTCTAATGAAAATAAGCACACTTTTAATTATATTTTAATTATGGCGGATAGGAGGATTCCTATTGCTCTCACTTGCCTTCCTTAAGTTCACTTTGTTTTGGCTCAACACGCACATGAGATTATATACTGTATACTAAATGTGTATATCAGCACGCTAAACAATTTACAACGTACACGTACTGCATGTGTTCAACCAAACCAAAATTACATTTCCATGGAGATAAACGAGAAATTATCAATCGAATTAAACCAGGTTTAAAAGAGGCTACATGTTTATTTTCTATGAATTTTTCTAGGTATTAAGATAATCTATTCTTGGAAATAGAATTTCATTCTATCCAAGGTTCACTTTATTTTTTAATTATCATAACTAAAACTCGAACAAAATGTAATAAAATGTTCACTTAAATATTATACGATTGCAACAGACTCATATTCTGTGAATATTTGTTATTGCATATTCGTGACTACTAATACCGCCTTAATGTTTTATATATTGTGCAACAAAAGTCTTGTATTTGCCCTGCATCAATTATCTAATATCAACAGTGGACACAGACGTCATAGTTCTGTATTGATCGTCATATATCATTGTGTAGCAGCTGGACATCTCATAAAGCCGTTAATGGCCAGCTGATCCCAGAGGTGCATAAAATATAAATCATGATAATAAGAGTGAAAATATATAAACAGATACGCATTCGTATTGTCTATTAGTCGACGTTATGCATTGGAAGACCTAACCAACAGTTCAGTTAGAGCGAAAGTATATGTTAAATAAATGAGCAAGTTCCTACTGGTCAAATGCCAAAACATGTTTGACAAAAAAATACTTGTTTAAGAACGCAGGATGTCATTTTATTATTTAATGAAATATTTCACAACATGCATTTGAAAAATTAAATATTAATGATAATTTTCGTGCGTGGTTATTTTAAGGCGCTGCCTGTACAGTAGCCATCAATCGCCTTGTTATATGCCTTATTGTCATTAATGATAATGAATAATCGAAAACTTCCTTCACAGAGGCATTTTAACAATTTGTGTAATAGCACAATTCACAATTCAAGATGTTTAGTTTGGTTTTTAAACTGGTATTTCAACTTCCAACATCATTTAACCTTATACTGTTATAAAATTGAATATGGTTTCTGCAATGATTTATCGATCGCCATGTCACAAATTATGCTTTCCGAGGGTTAGGCGACTTTCTGCATAACACAAACTATTTGCCATTCAGATTGAAAAAGAACATTCGTCGCTTGTATCTACAACGTCAACGTTATGAACGCAGTTCATGGTAATGGACTTCAGCGTCCCTGGAGCAATATGCGGTTTGGTATATATAGGGTTGCGAACTCCACGCTTGCACGAGCATTACATAAGTTCTGCTTGTATTTTACTATTGTGAAGGAATCGGTACTGCTAGTGTTATGGTGGTCTCTTTGAACGAGTTTTACGAAGTATATATATAAAGTTATATGCACATTTTACGAAAGGCTATCGTCGAACTGCCGAACATGACTGTTAGGATAATATGGTAGATAAGACGAGTGACCGAAAAGTATTTATAGATTATTTTTAATTTATTAACAATCTTTTAAGCGATCTTCTAACTACACCAACAGCATTTATTCATAAGAATGCATTTTCAAATAGCTGATTTAGCTTTCCCTGCGATGGAAAACGAAAAAGCGATAAAATTTTAATATTCGAAGAATTATATAAGCACTTTTTGACCAACCCTTTGCAAAATTGATCGAGTAATGTTAAAACCAATAGACGAATTAAAAATATATGGCTTTCAGCAAAGTAAATAATCAAAACATGGTTTTCGAATTTACTAAAACAGAAATGAAAAAACTGTAGACTTGAAATATTATGTTAATCAAGCTTGCATTATACAGAACTACAAGTTCGTACATGGTGGTATGAGTTCCGAGCATAACACGCTTATAATGTGCTAAAGGGGATTGCCGCTTGTATGTAAGGAAGCCTGGAAACAAAATGGGAACTTGGAAAAGACATTTTCTTGAAAAGAAACATTATTTCTGCGTCGAGCGCTCGCTGATTTAAGGACTTTTGAAAAGCCTCAACAAAGAGTTCAACTAGCAGTTTCTATGAAATCTTTCGTTCTGTGTGCTTCAGTATGTTTACGCTAACGAAATTTTAGAAATCCAGAAAAATTGTCATCTTAGGCATCGTTCTACGAGTGCACTGTTGCGAGACAGCATTATTGTGATGCTGGCACCACTTCAAAAACACTATCTCAAGTGACACCATTCATTTTTCATTCCATTGCCCCGACCATCAAAATAAATGTCAAATAGTTCAGTGAAAAAATGTACACAATACGCGCTGTGGGGTGCATTATTCAATGTATATTCGAACAACGACCTCTACGTAATCCATGAAATAAACTGTCATATGCTAATCACCAGGCGGCGCTAGTGATGGGATGGCCTTTAGCGATACAAATGGCGTCTGCTGGCAATATCATTATCATTGATTATAAAGCTTTTACCTCAATCACTAAAAATAGCAAAAGAGAGGTAGGTAGGTAGGTAGGTAGGTAGGTATTGATTTTACTAAAAAAAAGGGATTTTGTATATGTTACACCATAATGAATATTTTTTCATATTATTGATGGTGCTGTTAGGATGTCGTATATGGACGACTTATCCTCCCTTATACTAATTACTGAAATTGTTGGTTTTTTATCGAAGTGCGTGTGCGCAACTATTATAGAAACTCATGAAGAAAAAACATATACTGGTACAGTGTACACTATATACCGTGATTTGTGTTTACTCGAAGCCTGTCCAAAGTGATCCACCAACAAGGAAGAGGGGGATCTTCTCTTTATTGGCCGTAATGATGCCAGCGCCAAGATTGCGTCTCAAATTCTGAGTCTTCACACAAAAACTACAACAATATTTCCTGAGGCCCGCATGTTTGATCACATTTTCAAAGCAATCTGGAATAATAATAAATTTTGAAGCGATAGATGAGCGATAAATTTAAAATTTATTTATCGTTGCAAGGTGCTTGAACGAAGAATAGCTCTTGAAGTTCGATTCAGTACGGATTATCCGTGTATAAGTAAATTCAAGTTCGTACCATACAGGCATTACTTGATGGTGGCATTACATGTAATTTTCATTTTCAGAAAACGATGTTTAGAGCTTGCTCTCTGTGAGTTTTAGTTAATGGGAGCTCACATCACTACGCTGATGTGTTCGGCAACAGTCGATATGTCGAAATTGGTTTATTTCAGGACAAGTATACGAATAAAAATCATACCATGCTAGATTTTTATTGCGAACAGTTAATTAGATTTTTAAATAAAAAAGTATGTTGTGCTCATTGAGATGAGTCGCTCACAAATATGAAATTCGTCTCCACTCGATCGTGAACGCGAGGTCATAGTCCAATACAAATAAACGTAGTGCACTGTGTGCTTGAAACCGGTACAAATAACTCACACAAAAAAAGATTACCTCCGATTTTTTCCCCATTCGCCGTGCTCAATTAGGATGTGGGTAGCTCTCTTTACAGTACTAGTGCATCACCAACGATTGTGCCAAAAAAAAGATATGACCTAAACGATCGTCCTTCAAACGTTGAGGCCAGAACCACTAGAGACACAATTGCGTCATGTCAAACAAATCTGTTTACTTGGACGAAGATCATCCGGCCACTAGCGTTCCATCAAGAAGACCACAATGTGAGCTGGTATGACCGCTGACCGGAAATTGGCTACATAAACACTCCACACTAAGAGAAGACAGCGCGGAAGAACCTGATGATCATCTTTAATCCTGATTTTTGTCAGTCAATGTTTTATTAGATCCTGTACACCAAAGTTCGTGAACTTTTTGAAATATTAAATTTGCTTTTTTTGCTGCTTTATTTTTAATGAAAACCACAAATTATAATTATATACAGCGTTGTTAGAAAGCTATCGCTATGTTGTGAGTGGCGAAATATTTTATTGTATATTGTCCTGTATTTATTGTTAATTAAATGGTAATATCATACACTTGCAATCTTTTATAGAACTAGCGAGATCGCCCCGAATTAATAGAACGCTGCCCCGTATAGGTTAGCACACGCCAAACGTAGCGCGCCAAAACCATACGAGCTTCAGCGTATTGCGGTGAAACCAACAATTGGGGTGGCTAAGCACATAGCGTAAGCAGTTTGGCCACTCGCCACTAAGTATTGGAAAATCATTTCTGGATGTTATTCTGATCATTCTGAAATTTTATCGCATATGTAACCAAATATTCTTACAAGTTTCGTTCCTACTCTTACTGGTACATGGTTTACCTAATTTTGTTTTTATTTTAGTTTACTGTAAGTAACCAAATATTCTTACAAGTTTCGTTCCTACTCTTACTGGTACATGGTTTACCTAATTTTGTTTTTATTTTAGTTTACT
>JAQGBY010004309.1:0-16916 GCA_034698785.1 Mycogona germanica | reverse complement strand
ACACTATGAAAGAATGAGTATTTTGTTTAAAAATTTATTAGACTGAAAATTTATAAGGTAATACAGAAAAAAGAGATATTGGAAATCTGGTTCCCGAAAATCAAAAAGAAGAAATATCACAATATTTTCATATTAATTCTACTGCGATTGGGGTGCTTCATTATTTAAATTATCTTGATTATTTTCTTTCATTTTTTAGCACTTTGTTTGTGCCAAGTGTGAGAAACCGTTTATGGGACACCGTCACTATGAGAAAAAGGGGTTAGCCTACTGTGAAACTCACTACCACCAGGTAAACAGCTCTTGCGTATTAACTGTTACTTTAATTCGTTGACGAGTACAGTACATTTGTCGTTTATATATTCGATCCATTATCCTTGAATACTGATAACGATCTTTGTGTCATAAAGTAATTATCTGTATTGCACTTTCTGTGTAGATGTTTATATATAATTGCTAATATTTAAAATAAATTATCTTTACTAGTTGTTCGGAAATCTCTGCTTTGTTTGCAACAACGTCATTGCTGGTGATGGTAAGTACCAGTATAATTAATTTCTTTATGTTCTTGAATTTTTATTAAATTTTGCGTCAAAGTACAACACTACGTCATGTGGCGATTGATCAGAAATCAACGCTGTCTATTGACAAGAGGGGAAACAACTTAGGTTAGGTTTTGAATTGCCGGTCCAGTGCAGTGCTTTAGCAATTGAGCTATCGATCATCCACTAGATTAGGAGTATGTTATAATATTCAAATCTCGTGTGCTTTGCCGACTATTGTCTGAGATATTTGTTGAGGTCCACCAGCTTGTTCGCTCATATATTCTCCAGCATATGGAATTTTGTTAGTTTCTCGCTAGACGCAAAGCAGTTTGATGACACGTTTGCCGAAATAAAAGTTGACATTTTTCATTCACAGTTTTCACCGCGCTCAACAAAGCGTGGTGCGTCGAACATTTCGCCTGCTCTATTTGTGACTTGAAAATGAGCCAAAAGTAAGTGGATAGAAAAAGAAGATGTTGTTGGCCTGCGTTAAATACGTTCCCATTGATAATAAAAATGTGTCGTTTTATTTCTCCGTTTTCGTTAAGGACGAAGTTTTTCGAATTCGATCTTAAGCCTGTGTGCAAGAAGTGTTACGAGAAGTTCCCTGGCGAGCTGAAGAAGCGTCTCAGAAAAGCATACGAATCGTCCCCGAAGAAGACAATTGTATAATTTTGTTTTATCCCAAGGTTCGATGTTTTATTCGTTGAATATTTATTGGACACCATGTGGCGCCGACGGCACCAACTATGGCCTGGCTAATAATATTGATGGTTGTAAGATTACAACATAATAGGGACTCACTAATTCTTAAACTAATACTATATTTAGGTTTGTCTTTCCTGAACTAACACGATTTGTTGAAAATCCTTGTGGGTGGACACTGCTGCACACATTAGCGAGAGAGCACGGAAGTAGAAAATATTCTTGATCTGTGGGTTATGGTCGCCACCTAGTGGGAACAAACAACGTGAACCCGCCACTGCCCGTCGGACAATTGCATTTAAAAGTAATTTTTAAGGAATGCATGTTGACTCCCCCTTTGCTTACAGTAACTTAGCGTACTTGCCATATTTTTATATCTCATCTTGCAGGTTGTTTTATGTGCCTAAACACCATATTGCCCATACACGTATGTTATTAGGTGATCGAAGGCGAATAGGCCTGTAGTGGAGGGAAAAAGTTACCTCCCTATTATTTTTTACTATATACGTGTTCCAGTTGCCAAAACTGTACCTGTTTTCTCATTTGATTGGTTAAAAGAAAGACGGTTATATACTGAGTATGTTTGTACATGCATGTATGTTTACCAACTACACCTGCCATGTGTCAGAAGAACGATTTCTACTTATTTTAAAATATGTTGATTGGGTAGCAATTTTCGAGTTTCAATGAATGATGTTCTATATAAATATGAATTATTAATTAATGAGCAATTCAACTTTCACCGAAATGTAGTTTTTGTTATAGATGTTATAGTGATCGGATTGTGAAAAAAGAATTGCTTGGACCGTTTGGAACGTCCCCTTTAACCGTCTCATTGATTTGATGATACCAACACCCCACCGGCCAATTAGTTTTTAATAATTCTTTTTAATGAAATAAAAATCAGGCTTGCCGGTGGTATTCAGATTGGCTAACCAGAGTATACTCGGGTTTGCCGGTTAAAGGGTTAAAAAACCTACGTACTCAGAAATCTAGACAGGGACCACATTTTGGTCTTTAAAATTTGATTCTCAAAATCAAATTACGTCATTTGCGTATGAGCACAAAACAGAATGAGTGGAATTGGGGATTGTGCGCATGCGCATCTGACGTAATTTGATTTCGACCCGTCGAAGCGCAGTTGGTTCGGCGACGGACTATGGTTCGGCGGTCCCGGGTTCGATTCCCGGCACGGGTTCTCGATTATTCGATCCCGGGGTACTGGTGAAAATGTGCCTCTTACATAGTGCTGAGCACATAAGCACTGAGAGGGGTACAGAATCTTCCTGTTGTGTTCACTTCAGTGAATTAAAAAAAAAATAATCGAATTTGAAAGACGAAAATATTGCCCCAGGATGTAATTTTATATTGTATTATTACAATAGTAGCAATGTTTTATTACATGTATAGTGTTTTTCCGCATAATCAAAGAAATTTGATGTTTTAATAAAAATATTGTTATTCTGATCCGTTGGTCTGAAACTTATCCGGTATTCTATTGCAATTTTTAATCCCTTAATGCAAAATAATTTTTTTTGTAAAAATATACCTAAAAGAAAATAGAAAACTTGTTTGTGTGACAGGATTCTTGTCGCCGTCCTTGTTGCAACTATTTCTGCAAAATGCATACAAATTATACAAGCTTCATTTAAAAATATATCCGAATCTTCATTATACGAGCATATTTAAAAGAAAATGATGTTACTTTACGAAGGAGCCCTGACGGGCTACGTGCAGAACGATTATCGCAAATGGCGCTGACAAAAGACAAACGGCTAGAGCCAGTTCATATAGGTAAATGGTATGAACAGCCAGCCTTACCAAAAGTAAATTTCCTGTTTCTTGACTTTCAGCACACGCCTGCGATGATCAGCGATGCATTGAGATTGAATTTTGGACTGTTCATCCCTTCATATTCTCCATCCACGCGCCGATGACCTTGTTCGATTTGTGGGTTGGTGCGCATGTGGCGATGTGCGGCGCCCTTTAGGTAACCCCCAGACGGAGTAGTAGTGCTTGCGCGTGTCCTCTACGTGAATGGCGCGAAAACAAGATTAAAACCAAAATATAAACTACCGGGGAAAGGTCCGAAATTTATTAATTTGAATGTGGACAGAGCATTCATACGGCGCACGCGTCAACTCATTCCGGGTAGATCTGTAAACGCGAATTACGTGATGTTGGTGAACGACTGGAAAACGGACCGGAAAGTTGCAGCCGTATTGATCTTATTCGTTGTCACGAAATTATCGATTTGTGCAGGTTAGTTGGTGGTCAACTCTGTTTTTTTGTAATTTCTCAATCTCCATTGGCATTCGGCCAAATAATTCGTTAATGCCGTATCGGTTTCTCGTACGATCTGTACATGTGATTGTCGAAATGACTGGCGTGGCCTTTGCCGGTAAGGTAGGTAAACGGCCGGTGCGGCACAAATGTGGGTCACGTGGGGTCTCCGGGTGTTCCAACTCATCCGTATCCATTCCCCCGGTTGTGCCCCTTGCCGGAGAGGCCGGGATCATTGTTTCTGGGATTAAGGAAATGGGGGTTGTTTTCCCGGTTCCAGAAATTACAGGATGGCATTACCCCTCCCTCCCCGTTGAGACTTGAGATCCCACGGAAAAGCCATGAAGCGCATTTTAAGAAAATTGAGATGCATTACAATGGCGGCTCGTCAAGAAACTGGTGTACCCGAAAAAAAGAGATAGAAAAATGCTCATTTTCGTTGAAATATATATATATTTCAATTTAGGTGTCTCTCATTTTTCAAAATTAAATTTAAAACTTCTAGTAATAGAGCGATCACAGCTGTTTTTAAAAGCTGGCCGGCTTCTGTCTAGAGAATAGGTCGCCAGCCGTCACTGCAGATGAGCCATTCGTTGACCGCGAAATTCGACATTAATAATAATCTGTATAATCTACATGTGATGTCTTTCCAAAAAGTGTTTTAATTGTCTTTTCATGACAAGACCTGTAGGAAATAGGACTCGTTTATAACTTCAAAGGGATCATGCAATGTCGTCCAAAAAGTGTTTTAATTGTCTTTTTTTCAAGACAAGACCTGTAGGAAATAGGACGCATATATAACTTCAAAGGAATCGTCAAAAAATTATTTTAAGTTAATAAATTTAAACATTTAATTTGTGTCATGCCAAATTCACAATAGAAATATAAGAACAAATACATTATCAACGTGAACAAAACAATATAGTGATTTTATACCCTAATCTATTCCTTTCAATTTCAGTTGGTTTAATGCAGAGTGTAACGCCTGGAATTTTGATGTGGCTGTTGGAATGCAACAGTTGTTGAGAATGAAACTCTTTCACCACTAGTTGTAGTCTCCTTCGCACGTACATCTCGCATGTTCCCGTGACTTAATGACAGGTTGTTAACTGCCTTCGGGAAAACATTTTCTCTCCATCGGATATGTGCAGGTGGTGAGCTCTCGTATTATAATAAGCGAGATCGGTTGATCATATACCGGTTCAGCACTTACTCCATGCTTACTTTTTTCCCTGGTCGTTGGGTTGCAGACGCGCCCCCGATTATTATTATTAGTGTACGTGAAATATTTTCATTCCTCTAAAACTGCAGGGGTCATCGTTCCAAAGTCGGCAAAACTTCAGCCTCTCTCGATTGTTGGTGTGGAAAGAAGATTTTACTTTCATCTATCAATTTTGAAGAGCCGCACTCAAGAGACAAAGATGCTCAAGAACATGCATTCACTGAAATGATTCTTGCGTTGATTGTGCATCGACAAGGCCAATATTTTTCTCTCCATACTGATGACATTTCTTTGAATTTAGTTTGAGCGACAGTCACTGTTCAGATTTCTAGTTTTTAGTCATACACTGGAAGCACTTGTCTTGTTGTGACGCAAAAATAATTTCTGTTTTTCAAATACCTAAATTACCTCCTTGGTTCGTTTTCAAATAGCCATATACCAGTAACGTGTTCCAGTTAAAACACCTCTACGAGATCCCCATTCATTTACTTTTGCGATTGATACGCTGATATAGTGAATCAGTGGCGACAAGTTTTGTGTAAACAATGTTCGTCAAATGTATGCTATATGAACAACTGTCGTGTTATCAGTTGGCTCGCACGGTTCTGTTGGATTAGCATCCGTGCGCATTTGGAGCACAGTGCGTGAAGCGCACCTAGTTCCAAGGAAATAAATATAATGCTGTATTGAAATTAAAAGACAGCATTTAAATTAGATGATTTATGGTTAAATTAAAATGATGACCTCCTTCAAAATTGGTGGTTGACAGTTTGCCGAAATATTTATTCGAAATCGAAATTGCTGTCCCACTTGTTGAAAGTTGTCGCCGATGAAATAAATGGCTTGTAAAGGTTACAGTTGTGATGACAACTGCACCGCGTAGTGCTCGCAGGTGTCTTGCTAAATGGTTCGTATTGCGTCCATGCCGCATACCTACGTCAGTCAGTCTTAACGCCAGATGTGGCGTTGTGAAGGTTACACACCGGTCGTTTGCCGTTCGATTGAGAAAGGAGATGGTTATACTGCGAGTTGGCAGCTCTTTGGGGTTTTATTTCTGGTCCTTCTTTTATTTTGCACGTCAGAGCCTTTTGAGTTTGTTCAGAATGCCCGTGGCGTTTCAGGTTGCCTCGTCTCGAGGAGTTTTTTTGAATCGCAGAGCTGCTTCGGTGCTGTGTTTTTTAATTTGAAATAGCCGAGCATTATCGTTGCTATTGCCAATATTGGGTAGCTGAAGTCGGTCCTGGTTTAGCTAACGTGATATAATTTATTTCGAGTACATGTGGCGATCAATGAGGTGGGAGTAATTCATCACTGTAATTACGAAATGCGTTGCGCAAATCGGGCGTTGAATTTTTACATGAAATGAAACGCACCTGCGGAGTTAATATTACAGGAAACTTGTTAATTCAGAACAGATGTTAATTTCTGTAACAAATTCCCAATGTTCCAATTCCTGTGTGCAGTTTGCACAATATTCAACTAATTCTACTTCATAACCTTACTGCCTACTTAATAACTAATTTGTCTAGAAAATACACTTGGTCAGACGTGCGAAATTAAATATCAGGCAGTGGATTTGAGGTTTTTTTTCGATCGTTTTGTCTTTAATTTGTTTAGATGTAGAATCCGTCATCAATTTTGATTTATCTGAAGTTTTTCGGAATCATTCAGATCAATGTGGTTATTTTATCGTATTGACATTGCTTTAAAGTACTCGACTGAGTTACGATTGGTCGGTAGATTCGATTTAAAAACCAATAGTCTTTCAGTACATGTTTGGCCCCATCTGTAATTATACTTTTTTTGATTGCAATGACTATCACTCTGCCAACTGACTTTCATTACGTAAGTGGAGATTTAATGCGACAAGTACTAAAGTGACAGTAATTGGTAAGATTTGCCAAGTTGTCTTCGCGGCTACAAACCTCGCTCTGGCAATGCAATTAATATAATTTAAATTTACTCGATCAAGTGCCACACGTAGTATCTGATTAAATCTTCCTCGTTGGCGAATCACAAGACACGGTCAATAGGTCAAAGAACAAGTCCAATTATGCAAACACTCACGTTTGAATAACAACCTTGACCACATGATTAGTTATTCAATCCTGTCGTCAGTTTTTCTATCCTTTTTTTGGGGAATATCATGTTGACATATTTGCATGTGGCTGATTTGATAAGCCGACGGCTGAAGAAATGACGTAGATTGTTGACCATTGCTACGAAGTATTTGTCAATTTATGTATGTTGTATTTTGTACGTAATTTGACCTACTGTTGCGCGAACATTTTTACTAATTCAATTGGTTAGTCGTGCGACGTAGAAGAACCACCCAACAACAGCATCATTAATCAAATCAATGTATACCGAAGAGAGTGAGGTTTCCATTCAGTTCTCGTCAAGTTCCTTGGTTTTATTTTCGATCTATGGCTTGATGCTGGATTGCATAAGGTGTTTATTCACATTTTAAACCAAGTTTTTTGTCCAGTCCAGTTTTTTAAATATTACACTAAATGACATTGCTCACACATCAAATAATCTAAAATATAATAACAGGTATTACGTCTGCAGTTTGAGACAGTTGTCTAGTCGTATGACCTGCAACCAACGTTACTTAAAAATGTGACTCAAGCTTAAACCAGCTTGCACTAATAAATTAGTCCTTAAAGGGATATAGGTCGCTATGACAGCCGAATCTATGGAAACAGCGAAATATAATCTATGTCTATGACAGCCGAAAGAAAACTGGACGCTTCCAACAATAGATTTCTTGCCCTATATTCTTAAGTCGTACACCTTATGAACGAAATGGTGCTTGGAGATATGTGTTATTGAGCATTAATTGCTGATACACATACAATCAACATGAGTATCAATTTTTTACTCGTCATGTTGATTTCACATCTGGTGATGCGCCATTGCGACCTATTTAAACGTGTGACCAGTTCACAGCTTCGAAAAGTCATTTATTTTGCGTTTTGTATTATTTCATATGGTTCTGTGGCAAATTTATTCTAACAATAACATATTTTTAGGTTTATCGGAACCTTTTCTGGTCTTCACACACGCCCAGGGAATCGAGTCGCTGAAATTGAACGACAATTCGAGGGAAAACTTGTACTCCAATGGCCTGAATGTTCGCGGAGTGGATGGCATGTGGAATGAAGGAAACCCAGTGGTCTTTTGGAGCGACAAGGACGAAGGCCATATATTTAACGGAAGCTGGAAAGATGGGAGTAAGTTGACTGGATTTGTGTGCACTTTTAATTGCTGGCGAGCTGGATCTGTGCTGATGGGATTAGAAATGGGATCGTCCCAATTGATTAAAAATGTGTTGTTCACGTTAATTTGATTTGGTCCAAAAAAGTCCAGAATTAATGTGGTACAGTATTTAATTTTTTGGTCACGCTCTGGCTCCTTTCAGAATTCATTGACGGGGATCGGCTCATCACCGCTGGCAGATCGTCTGTGGACGGGTTGGCTGTCGACTGGATCGGCCGAAACCTCTTCTGGGCGGAGAGCAAATTCGGCTGGATCGAAATGGTCTCATTAGACAACACTATTTTGCGAGCGGTTGTCGTTACCGGCATCGACGGACCCAGTGCCATCGCCTTGGATTCCTCGGAGGGGTACACTAAAATACTGAGAATGACATTTCTAAAAAAAATATATATTTATATATATATACAGTTTACACGAAACGAAGCATGTAAACATGAGATAATTTCTCTTTAAATTAATCTTCGCAAAATGTAAATTTAGCGAGAAGAACATGGCATTATTTTGCTTACCAACCATTTTACTTGCAACTAAGTGGTCCTTAATGTTGCTACTAAGGCAGTTTTGAAAATCCGCTGTTCTAGATTTAATAATTTATTAACTGAAGAATTTTGATCTGAATCTTGAGAATTTTGGTGATTTGGACGCTCTTTCCATTTTATTAATTGCAGTCGTTCAAAACTGGGAAAGAATGATGCAACTTTTGCTGACTAAACTTACAGCCGAATTTGTGCTTATGCTTATCATTAATAAGCATTTTCTACTACATGGATTTCAGGCTGTTGTTTTGGACCAACATACACGGTGTACCAAAAATTGAACGGAGCAGCCTATCCGGCCGAAATCGTACCACTATATTCAACGTGACATCAGATATTCCAAACGGGCTGACCCTCGACTATAAACTCAAGAGGATTTACTGGGTTGACGCCAAGTGAGTATCAATTATTTATTGTGTTTAAATACCTATGACAATTTTATATGTAATCCTTGCATTTAAATATTTGGTTCTAAATGATGAAACGATTTCTCTGGCCTATTTTTTGTAGGTTAATGGTCTATTTTTCTTAAATTTACAGGAGGGACAGCGTACATTCGAGCGACTATGATGGTCGGTCACACATTGAGCTTGCCACCAAAGATCACGCCATGCAGTCTCCGTTTGGAATCTCCGTCTATCAGGATAGCTTGTATTGGTCGGATTCCAAACGCAATATCCTTTACGAGGTATTTGTTTGAATCGCGATTTGGATTTGCCGTTTTTATTAGCGTATAATCTGCGTATGCATCACCGTGCAACTTGCCAACCTTGACGAATGAGCCTGTCTTATTCATCGCAGTGATTTATTCCATTTCTCCCAATAGATGAAGATTGGTGGCGGCAGCCCTTCGAAAAAATTGTACAGTACCTACCACGGCCTTTTCGGAGTTGCCCTGTTCCACCCGGAGCGCCATCCAATAGGTTCGCCTCTTGACCTTTTTATTGTCTTTTCATATGCGTAACATCTGTCTTAATTGTTCATCTGTCTTAATTTTTTTAACTGTTTGTGAGGGGTTATATACATGTATTAGGGTGCCTTTGTTTTTCTTATCGGAACCAAACGCTATTCCATGGTGTGAAACTTATGTGATATTTTTTATGTTTTAATTGTGAATGCTACTTTTTAGTTATTGTCAACTAGTGAATTGCACTATAGTATATTAATGCTTTCATTTGGGTTAGGTAATTTATTAATTGACCTACTTCAAATTATAAAAAGCGTGTTTTAAAATTTATTTGTCTTCTGATTACCATTCAGTGTCTACCAACCCTTGTGACTCCGACCAAAGCGGTTGTTCTGAATTGTGCGTGCCCGGTTTTAACAATGAAGCTGTCTGCCTCTGTTCGCATTTGATGGATGTTGGACCAGTCAATGGGAAATGTGAAGGTATGCTATTTATTCTTTATTTGGCATTTAAGTGAGCTGGCTTTGAAAACATCGCCAGCGTCGGTAACAGTACTGTAACGCCAATTTTGTGAAAGGTTTTTTCTTGACATTTGAGATCGTTCTCTTTTTAATTGTACAGCTGCGACGGACATGTTGGTTATTTCTGAATATCACAAAGAAGGCAGCGATGGGTACAACGTCATTGTAGGACTGACAACAAGTAGCACTCCTTATCATCCCATAACCTTACCCATAGTTACCCCAGAGGTAAGTGACATAGCGACCCATATGTTGGTGTTATTATCCTGTTTAGTCCTGTCGTTTCCAAGCAGAATATAATTCTATCATTAAGATATAATCATTCAATGTTAAAGCACGCCACTGCCTTTGGATTGCAAGTCGATGGTTCGAGTGCCAAGGTGTATTGGGTGGACGTGAAGAGTGTTTCCAGAAAAATTGTCGCAGCCTCCCTAGTTCACTCAACGAATGAGAACATTTTTAACATGGGTAAGCTTTCCTTGAGCGCACATCGAAATTGTATCTGCGTTACTCGTAAATGAGCAAGCGCTGTTTATTTTTAAGTTATGAAACTGCTAAATCATTTGGTTTAACGCACCGCTAAAAAAAATTGGTTGGATGTCGATTTAGAGGACTGCACAAAAAGATCGACATAGTTTAATTTCTTGCGGATATTTTTGTTAGGTTGTTAATGTCGATTATTTATTATGTTATTTGGTTTTTAATTTTAATTTTTGTTAAATATGTTAGATTAAGTGGATATTTTCTAATAGAACGCCAATGGAATATAACGCCACCAACACCATTTTGTTTCTCTTGCCTTCGACTGCATCTTAGGGGACGGACATGTTACTGGCTTCGCTTCGGATTTCGAAAGTAGGAGATTGTTTTATTCCATGATTGATGGCCGTCATTACGGAATGTATTCGTGTCATCTGCAAAATTCCTCCTGTTCACGGATGGTCGATATCGATGGAGCCTATCTCTTAGGCACTCAGAAGGATGATAGGTAATTTTTTTAATTAAATTCTGTATGGTACTTTTCCTACTTGGAATTAAATTCCAACTCTGATCAATGAATATATCATATCCTATGATATAGGCGGCTTGTTTGGAAGGAGCTCCACGGCAATGTCACCATTTTTAAGCGTGCAGATTTGGACGGAAGTAGTGTTGAAGTTCTTTTCAAGATGGAGAATTTCCCTGAATATAATGGCAAGAATTAATATACTTGATCTTAGAAAATGCTCGTTTCATTGGCAAGACTATTTTTATACTTGCCAACAGAGTTGACGCACGCATGCATTTTTTAGTTTGTATCTGACCAAGATTTTGCCGTTTGAATTTTCTATTAGTTCAGTCCATGTTAGTCAACACTACCAAGCTCACTTGTCTTACAATGTTGTATTTCCAGCATTATAAATTCTAATGTCATTTCCCCAAACACTATAAAGGTTTTGCGGTCGCTCCAAGAGGTTCACTGGTATACTTCATCTCCAACTCGTCAGTCATAAGCAAGCTGAACCTGGAATCGGGAAAGTTTGAGACCTTTGCGTGGCTGCCCAACAATGGCACCGCGGTGTCCATTTTGATGGACGCTCAGACGATTCTTGTTGGCGATCGGCTGGGGCAACTATTTGTCTGGAATGCGAGTACTGGCGAGTATCTGGGCAACCCATACAACTCGTCGGCGGTGATCGGCGCCCTTGTGTTCACCAGATTCCAGATAGAGAAAATAGGTATTTAAAAAAAGAAATATGCTAGACTCAAAATCTTGTTAATATTTGATGAGAAGAAAAATAAGAACACTGGTTTCTGGTTTAAGTTTCTGGGGTGTTCTTATAAAACTGACGCCGTTTTAAATACCCAGTCATGAATTCCTTGTATTTTTTATTGTTTAAACTGGTTTCAGAATTCAACCGAACAGAAAAAAACATCGTTTTTTCGCACGAAATTAGTTTGATTAATTTATTACATTAAGATACTCTGTATTCTCAAATTTGTGATTGACTATATTTAGTTTTGTCTAACCATTAACTTCTATTTAATAGCAACCGATGAGCCTGACCTGCCTGGCGGCTGCCTCCAACCACCATGCAGTCAGACTTCCGAACCGGAGCCAACGAATGACCCTCTCATCAACCCATCCACCACCACTTATAGGCCACCTTCCGCCAATCTAAAGAAACTTTTCGCCAGTAGCGGTGAAGGCAACGACACTGCCGTGCAGCTGACGTCATCGCCGGACTGCCCGCTCAAGTGTTACAACGGTGGTCGCTGCGAGTCTCTCAGCCCGGGACATCACCTGTGCCTTTGCGCAGTCGGCTACCGGGGCATGGCATGTCAATTCTCGGTTTGTAACGACTACTGCGAGAACGGGCGCTGTTTCGTAGACCGGACGGGCCAACCGCAGTGCCAGTGCCAGCTTGGTTTCTACGGGTCCCGCTGCGAGCGCTCCATGTGCGCCAATTTCTGCCACCATGGCCGCTGTAATCTGAGCGAGGGTCGGCCGCTGTGCCTGTGCGAGGTCGGCTGGACCGGACCCAAGTGCACGCTACGAGAGTTCAGGCTAATCCTTCAGACTAGGGTGTGCGATTACTACTGTCTACACGGTGGAACCTGCCAGCCATCATTGAGCCCTCATCAACCGCCTCTCTGTGTTTGCCTGCCCGAGTTCGGGGGATTGAGATGCGAGATATCTGAATCCTGTAAGTGGTCCTCAAATTGTTTTTGCCTAAATGTTTTGAAATTTCATTAACGCGAAGGGTATAGGGCAAAAAGTAGCAGACGATTAAAAATTTAACTAAATAATTAAATATGAGCGATATCTTGAGTTATCGACAATAGCAACTATAATTTCTGGTTAAAACCCTGGTACCTGATAATGAACATGAATCCAGTTCCTAGATTTCCATTGTTAAATTGACGTATTTTATTAAATTAAACTTTCAATCTTTTTCAGGGGCACCGTTTTGGATGTATATTATTTTATTTGTACTCGCAGTCTCATTTATAACATCTCTGGTATACATGATCAAAAAAACTGGGTAATAATACTTTTCGAATTTTTGCGTCTTTGGTCGAAGTTAAATTTTCTAAATAGCGCCTAATGATATTCGTGTTAACGTTAACTTGCAGATGTGGAAAGCTCTTTCCGAGGAAGTGTGGTCACGTTGACATTACAGGAGATTTCTCAGCATTGGTACACAAGAAGGCAAGTACTTCATGTTTTATGTTTATGGGGAAATGGAAGCAAGATTTGAAAGTCGTTTGAATTTAACCGTGATCCTGTATCTCGTTTATTAATTGCTCATGTCCAGGATTACGTTGACAATTCAAGTAAGACAAGTGTCTTGTAATTTGAAATGTACCCAATTTTAACTCAATGGTTCAACAGCATGTGTAATCGTAGCATGTTACTTTTCTTTAGAAACGGCGAAACTATTACTCCCCTTCTAGAGCCATGTCGTTCGGAGCAGGATCGGGTGAGATTGCGCAAATTAATTTCGAACCCAGGAGTGAAGACCACATTCATCTAATCACTATCGAGGACCAACAAAAAATGGGAACGTACAGATTGGAGAACAATTGTTTAATGAAATCGTGATCTGAAAAACTGATCTGTTCGCCAGATTGGTGAGGGCAACACAAGTGCCACTGGGACAATTAAGATTGAAGGAAATAAGAAAACCCGACTGAGGAAATGGAATTGGAAATCTGAACGGATGATCGTTTCCATTAAAATTGATAGGCACAGTCTCAGACAACGAGTCATCCTAGGGTTAAAAATAATTTATTTGTTATAGAGTCCTTTAATTAATTTTAATGCAATAGATCAGCCGTCCAAATGTCCATTCAAGTTTCTTTCCTTAATCGTCGATTTGCATTTTCCTTTGACTAGAACCTTGATTGAAAGGTGAGCGCAATTTTATTGATCTAGCTACTAGATAGAGGTTCAACGTCTACTGTAACAGTGTTCAATCTAGAAATGATATTACTCCTAAAATGTATTTGCGATCTCTATAGAGTTCTTTTATATTTTTTCCCTGCTAAGTCCGATCTTTTGTGTGACACTGTGTCAGTGACGGTGTGACCTAGTTGGTAGCATTGTCCGCACTCAAAATTTGCTCTCTGCGTTAGAGTAGTTTGTACGAGCAAGGCGTCATTGTTCCACTGTCTTTAAGATGGTGCCTTCTCTCGTCTGTACGCACAGAAACCAGCTATTTAGCACTAGATGATTGAACGGCCTTACTTGTGTTCCCTCGATGTTCAAACGGTTCATCTTCCCTTTAACAGTGTGATCTATATTGGCTAAATGCTGGGCCAAAATTGTCATTTTTAAATTGTGAGGCTGCTGTCGCGTTTTGTAAAGAATATTTTTGAGCGAGTTGCATATTTTGTCGCAGCTAGAATGCTGGCTGAAATTGCACCCCGGTTGTGAAGATTTTTATGTAGGATTGGCCAGCAGTTGAGCTATTTTGTCAAGCACTGCATTTTTGTCGCAGTTAGAATGCTGGATAAAAATGGCTTGATGTTGGGGGGGGGAAACAATTTCGCGCGTGGGGTATATATGGTAGCATGTAGAGATGTTTCCTATTCCTAATAAGGTCAGATTAACAGTTGCTTATGGCGATAAAAACGTACATTCCAGTCGTTCGTTAAAGAGTACATAGTTTATTGTTTGTTAATCATAGAACGATATTGGATACTTTTTATTTTTGTATAGAGTAAAACCTAAATCGTTGATTTGTAAATAAATTCGAACTAGCGAGTTATTGAGCCGCCAGTTCTATGTCAACTGGTATCGAACTTTTTTTTAAAAAAAAGTATCGGTAATGCCAGTCTGGTCAAATTGGAAAAACAATTACAAGTGCTTGAAATTGGGTCTGTGGATCAGTCTCTTCAGCCTTGATGTATGGTATAATTTTATTGTTTAAATTTAGTTTTATTAAGTCATTGGCCAAGGTAGTGTGAGAAAGATTAGTTGATGTATTCGGCGGACGATTGGAATGTCGTTCTCCTCCCATTAACTGAAAATGTAGGCGAAAAATATAATTTAACCCTACTTTTGTAGATGTTGCTCAGGATCTCTTATCAGTTTGGAACCAAACTTGGAAAAGTGGAAGCCTTTAATGGAATTCAAGTTGTTACATCTTGTGTATACTGCACTCTCGGGATAGTAGATTATTTATAGAAATTTTAGCAGCGACGACCATCATGCATTGCAGTTAATTGCCGTTGAACTATTGATTTGATCAGAGTGTAAGAACTTGCCAACCTATCTGATATTACGAAGAATCTGTTTTATACTCTCATAGTTCGGAGTGGCCTCAACTCGACATGTGAGTGTAGCTGTACAAAACTGCCGTCTGTTTGATTGAGAAATTACATTCTGATCAAATGTGGTCACACTGCACAGATACGTGATAACGAGTTCCTCGCGATGGGAAAAGATTTTTTTCTCAAAATTTTCGTTTGGCCCCATTCGAGTAAAATTCAGTATCCCGAGGTGTGCAGTTGCATAGAAAATATGTCACACTTGCAAATTGTCAAATTCACGGCGTTTGAATGTTTATTTTGGCAGCCCAACTATTTCAGTGGTACGTTCCTGACTCGGGCTCCACTTGCAGAGTTCAAGTGAGCTCAACTAACTAGCGTACCATTGACCCTGTATTAGATGAATTTTATGTTCCATGATTGTAAAGTAGGCAACCAAAGTTTTTTTATTACAAAATCTTCTGAATTATCAGCAAAGTGATACAAGTGTATTATATATTTTTGTTATATCAAGGAAACACCTTTCCCGCAGACACTCATTCCTAGAAAGAATAGTGGATCTTATGTGGAAAAGGTATTTCTTTCTCGTTGTTTTATATGTTGAGATACTTCTAATGCCATTTACCAATTATTCCAAGTGATAAAAGATTTTTTCTCAATTACCATGAACTATGTCTGTCCTCGTTTCTTTGAAAGTTTATTTAGGCAGATGTACCAAGAATTTGACATGGTACGCAAAGAGTTAGTGTCTTCAGATTTCAAACGCAACATCCTTTTTAATTCCCCTCCCCCAAGTTGAAAGAGTAGCCGTAGTAAAGTTGGTAGAGCGAGACTTGTGGTGAATCGGTCCTGGGATATTGGTGGAAATTTACCTACGAATAATGCTGGAGCGCTTAATGGGGTAAAGTGGATTAGTTGAAATAAAAAATGTGAATAGTTATAGAAATTATGTACAGGTGTGTATTCTGTGCTCCAACACTAGGCGAGAGGCACTTCAGTACTGGCCATTAAATCAAAACCATCGCAGTCATTGTGGTCCCTGTCCCAAACTCTTTAAATTGATTTTACAATCACCCCAAATCGAGTTACATATTTATTTAAACGTACTATTACGGAACTAGCAACGAACAATATTTTCTAATTCAACTTGATTTCACGTTAATCTGGGAAATCCATATACCATCCTGCCTATTCAGTGAGTGCTTTGCTTGCCTTGTCCCAGGCTAGTCGCGTGTAATGCTTAGTCATACCGGGAACACACAGTAGCCCATTGAAAGCGCCAATCACGCCTGAAATGAAAAATTAGGACAATTCCAAAGAAAATTATATCAATAATCAATTTTTCGCCACATTTTGAAAATAGTCGAATACTGGATAACTCATTCAAGAGGACATATATAATTATTTTGTGTTGATATTTGATAGACTTCATGCATACCTCGATTCCAGCAATCTTTTACAGAGGGCGATGAAACATTAATTGATTCTCTGAAGTTTTTTATTGAATACTACAATAGAAACAAATGAAAACAAAACGTCTGTTAATGACAAACTGCACAAATCATTGACAGAATAGTACATTATAACCAAACTAAATGCCTGTTTAAACGTGATTAGACACGAATCCAATAAAATAATCCTTGGGAGCATTAATTTTGT
>JAQGBY010004308.1:0-16918 GCA_034698785.1 Mycogona germanica | reverse complement strand
GTTCGTCGATGCGGTCTCATTTTTTTTTATTACATCTTCACTTCATTTTACTACTATGGTTGTAGACGTAGCAATCCAACTTTTCTTTTCTGTGAATTGGAAGAAAACTGAGCAGACAAATTAATATTCAGATTTTTTGTGTGCTGACGACAGTTGTGTTAGCAACAAAACTGAAAAATATTAGTGAACATTATTTTATTATTTCCCTTCACTGTAGTCACTGCACAACTATATTCTATACGATGACTATATGCAAAAAATAAAATAACAAATTTTCTTATTGTCAGCACTACAAATTTGCCGTATGCGATATCCAACATAAACTTACATAGATACGAATTAAAATATTTTCAACATGATCTAATGCATTTACTGATAAGCAAATAATGATTACTTCTAATTCTTCCGAACCGTCTGTTCATATCAAGACAACCACTGTAACCAAAGGTAAAATGATATTTGAATTCGTTCATTTTGAAAAGCTCGTGTGAATAATCAAAACAGATACTGTGTAGCAACACCTAAGTCCATTTGGTAACAGCTTTTTATAACGTGATAAAAAAATACGTTAATAATGCTGGTTGTTTATTGGTTGGTCGCCTATTCAATATAGGTGCATTGCAGAAGCCTGGGTTGAATCATTAAAACGAACAACTACTAGAATGGTCAGCACTGGTTTAAAGACAAAATAATGATTATTAAATTAGCATTTCGGAAATATATGATTTTGTGACGGACATGTTGTCAATATTAGAATGGGAATCGTTAGAGGATAGAAGAAAAGCGACCAATATTGGGCTTCTGGCTTGTATTCTGGAGGGGGATTGTAATGTCAAAATTGGAGAAATTGTGAGACAGGCTCCAACTAGGCGTAGAAGCGCTAGCGGGACATACTAAAATGGTTGAGCTGTATTGTAGATGTGACTCGTACTTCAACTCCTATTTCCCCAGAGTGTGTCGACAGTGGAATATCCTTAATGAGTCTCAAGTCAAGAGTCTGTTAGGATAGGACAACCACACCTTTATCCATAACTGGTCGTTCAACCCCCGCCCTATATAGGCCCCATCCGGGACTGTTTGCGGGTACATATTGTAATTTCTGTAATATTTGAATATTTCCCATTACGCCATAAGATGTAACATTTACAAAACATAAATATCAATTCAAAGTATGATTTGTGGTAATCGTCACAATTTTTCCCCGAGCTACCTTAGATTTTTAAAAACAATGAGAAACGCAGAACTTCATGGTTCATAGGGATTTTATGTTGCTACTGCAAGCGCTAAAACAAAAGTCCTTGGACTAAGAATATCTGAACAGCTTCAGCATCAATTTGAATTATAGTGTACGTGTAATCAGTAATCACCAATAATAATGTGCGAGACTATTTTCTAGTTACAAGTAGTTGTGTGGGCAAGCCGTCGAATCAAGTGGATGTGAGAGATAAGCGACAAAAGTTGCATTTCAGAAAATGTCACGATGGAAATACTAGCTCACGGTTGAGTCAACCAAAATCTCACAAAGACAAGAAACCGAGAAATCAGCATATTGTCCCCGGTATAAGACAATTTCAGAATTATACAAATCTCAGAAAATTTAAAAATGCGCATTGCAGACTCTCACATGCCCACCACCAATTGCTTATCAGAGATAGTGTTCTTGGAGATTCGTGTGGGGTGCAGTACTTGACTTGTGAACCCAATAAGCACGAGAATCCTAATTATAGCACCTATAATAACACAGGAGTCATGCCAAAGTTCGGCACTCCATCCAGTTGAGATAGAAAAAAATCATTAAACATTTTTGTATTGATTATCACTGATTGAGCACTACGTAAGAACGAGATCCCATTTGCTTATCAGGTGGAGTGTTACCCTTATCTCGAGAGCGACAATCTTCCACAAGGTGTGTTTGTGGAGGATAAAAGGAATGAGAAGCAAATGAAAAAGGCAGCAAAAGTCTTGCCGTCGCTCAGAACACATGCAATACAAGATGTCCACTCTGATGCTCGCTCTCCTGCTGCTGGCTGTCGCCGCAATGACGGTGGCCAGGCCCAGTCAGCCACAGTCGAGCCAACCCCGCTCCTGGGAGACATTGAAATTCCTGCAAGTGGTGAGTAGAGATGCTGCTTTTTCAAATATATAATTATTGATGGTTTTCATTTTCCCCATCACTCATTCAATATGATTATAACATAGAAAAAGAAACGTTACAAAATAATTGTTCATGGTGCTGCATTCACTGCACTGTATTCATTCCCGGTAGTCACTGCACTACAGAATTTTTACCAGTACCCCGGGATCGAATAATCGAGATCCCGCAGTGCCGGAATCGAACCCGAGACCGCCGAGCCACTGTCAGTCGCAATAGCGGCTGGGCTACTTCTTTTTTAGTTTTATCTTGTATAAAAAAATATGTTTCAAACAAATTTTCAAAAAACGATGAAATTTAGGTTATTTCATTCAATTCTGAACTGCATATATTATTTTCTAAAACCTGCGTTTGATCATTCCGCAGTTCTTCCGACACGGTGACAGATCCCCGAGCCACCCGTTTGATTCGGATCCCAACAACTATTACTGGACAGAAGGATTCGGAGAACTGACCACGGTAGGCTCGCATTCGTCTTTTAAAATACTCGATCGATTAGGGCAATTGGAAAGTAAAATAATGAATTTGGGTACAAAATTGCAAATGTCAATATCTAATATGAAAAACGCAAATGTAAGATGTGATATAAACTCTAGCTTCACTATAAACTAGTTCTATATGAATAGGAAGAATGGATTGGTGAATGACTCCTGCTAATATTTTGTGATACTCCGAATTTTTGTATTTATTAGCTGGGCATGGAGCAGGAGTACGAATTGGGTCAGTACATCCGTCAGCGCTACACCGGTTACCTCAATGACAGCTACTACTACGAGAATGTTTATGTTAAGAGTAGCGACGTTGATCGAACTCTGATGAGCGCCACTACCTTCCTGTCCGGTCTGTACCCACCGGCATCTGACGAGGTTTGGAATCCAAATTTTCCATCGCAGCCCATTCCCATCCACACCATTCCGGACGACACAGACTACGTAAGAAATTAAGAAGCTCATAAATATCTTCATTTTACCATTTCTATAATAGGGTCCCTACCTTTAGCTAAAAGTCAGAAAGATAAATCTATCAAGGTTTGCTTATAAAAATAAGAGGTATTATCGCAATTCGGTAAATAAGCCTTCTTCACACTTTCACCAAGTGGAACGATATTACTGTTGCCAAAAATAATTATGAACACACACCTTAGGAAGATTCATTTAAAACTGAGCGTGCTACAAGTTCAATTTCTTAAATGCAACAACTACTGTACATTTCATTTGGCAGTGGCTGGACCACGAGGCTCCGTGTCCCAACTACGACGATCTCCTCGATGACCAGAAGAATTCGGACGAGATGAAAGATGTGGACGCACACTATCAAGTGAGGCGGCCAACCTATTTTCTAACATTTATGCACTCCAATAGGTAATTTGCATTTTATTCGGGTTAGATGCTCAGTCCAGCCTGTTTCTTCCCTTTGCTCTAGTCGCTCTACGATCTGCTTACCACAGAAACCGGTGAGAAAGTGAACGACATCTTTGACGTAGCCGATTTATACGACACCTTCTACGTCGAGGTAAGAAATTAGACAAACTAACTGGAATTGAAAGACACAATATCAAAAATGTTACATTTCAAACGTTAACTGGTCGCCATCCTGCTGCCCGTCTCCAAGATCGTTCACAACCTGACCATACCCACTTGGCTCACGCCGGACGTGCTCACCCAGATGGAGGAGTGTCACAACCTCAAATACGTCTACCGATCCAAGACGCAGGATATGTGTAGACTGTGGGGAGGTGAGCGGAGGTTTAGCAAATAGACGTGAATTTAATTTCTCCATACAAATACAGTTCAATTGCAATAAATAGCTTTGAAGAAACCCTTAATGTCTCTTATTTTTTGTATTGGGATTTAGGAGCCACTCTGGGAATGATGATCGACTATATGAAAGACAGTAAGAACAACGTGACCACCAACCTCCAAGTCGCCTTGTGGTCGTCGGTAAGAGCAGAGTATCCAAGAGAGAACTATTTAGAAAAAGGCTCAGACTCCCCATGCCCAATGTTCATCAAGCATATATAAAAGAGGCGTACTATTTGGACGTCATTCTGACAAACAAATTAAAACCGATTTGAAACTTGAGTAATGGCTCGGGCCCATCCAACAAATTCAATAAACAAAAACAAATTATAAGAGATTTCTTAAGACAGGGGATACCCCCTTCGCGGCTTTTCAACATTCTAATTACCTAATCTACCTGCATTTTTTCGTCAGCATGAAACGATGGTAGCATCTCTGTTAGGGGCGATGGGAGTGTTCAATGGCATCGCTCCACCTTATTCAGCCACTGTTCTCATGGAGCTTCACCTGCAGGAGGGCGTCTTCGTCGTGCAGGTAAGAGTTTAAACAAAACTGAATTATATAAAAAAACTGGACAACCGAAAGAAATGGAAATGCCGCACTCTCCTCACATTTTCTTCAGACTAAGTCAAAAAGACCAAAAATGCTAGATAGGATAGCAATGTATTCCGACAATTAAGTACTATAGGAACAATTGACATATTTAAAGCTATATCAGACTTGGCTTCACACTGTTTATTTATCGTCTAGGTCAACTGTCAATTATGTTCTCCATTTGATCCTAGACTTTCTATCGTAACGACACTACGACCGACCCGATCGAGTTGGTCATCCCCGGCTGCACCTCGCCCTGTCCCTACGACATGTTCCATGACCTCACCGACGGAGTCACACCCGGCTCGGACATTGCCACCGAGTGTGGCGCTTAAGCGCAGGCCTGAGGCGGGAGGCTAGGTCTATCCTGCCTTCACCCACTCTCTCCCAAAAAATTCTTGTTTATGAACGATCGATCTGTTATTGCAAATTAAACAACCCAATTCCAACATAACTAACAGATAAAATATATTCCAGCAATAACTGTTACCATTTATGCCAAATAAGGAATGATGCTGGTAACAAAAAAATATATTGTCGTTAGAAATGGTTAAGCACGGACGTCATTTCATATTGGAATTACATGTGTCTTACCTTCACAATTTGTAAATAAATGCGATGATAATAAAATATATACTATTTTTTACAGTAAGAAACCGTGAACTGTTTCAATTTCATAGTTCTTGTAAATGCATGTACTGAACCGAAAGAAAGAACGCATACTTAAAAAATGAATGACCTGAAAAAATAACCTGACAGAGACTCAAATCTTTTGACCCCCGCCATAGGCCCTCTCTTGGGGGGCTGCTTACGGGTAAAATTTGCAATTGTAATGTAGAGAACATGTAATTGCCTAAAATTTTCGTGTCCATCGAAACATAAAACGAGCACATAGAACAATTTCGTTTAAGGTTATTTTAAGGGGCTGCCTGTAGTCACTCGAATCGTATGATTTTTGCATTTTTTAAAAAAATTCACTAGTCAACTGCACTACAGGATTTTCTGCACCCCTCTTGGTGCTCAGTCACTACGTGCGGGACACATTAATGCTTTTGATAAAACGAGTATTTTGAACATTTAAAGGCTTCACTGATAAAATTGCACAGTGGTTTCTTAGGCGCTCGAGCACACAAAGCTAGAAATCGCTTTTTCTGATTGGCATCTCGCTTTCTTGCGTGATGAGGGGAGCTACTGGAAATATTTACCAAAGAAGGGGATTTCCCCGGCCATGGTAGATGCCTTAAGACCAGTGTGATTTAACTTTGTCAAACGTGTCGTCGCATCATACATTAACTAACTTCAATTTTTGAAAATGCGGAAAGATGACTCTTATTTACCTTTTAAACACTCTCATTTTCGTTAAATATTCTCAACAAACAACACAAAAGACCGACTATAAAATCAAAAACCACCACTCACAAACAATTTTCAATAATTCGCTAGGTTCGGCGAATGCCCGCAAGGAGGCGATACCGGTCGAGCGAATTTCATTATTGCCGTACCGTGGCGCCACAATACTCCAACGCCACCATGGTGCAAAATCTCTTAGCTCTGAAATCCATATCAAAATTGACAGTAGATGCCTCGCCGAAATGCTAACGCCACCTAGCGACAAGTCATCACATATTCAACCGAGACTTTGGAAATGGCATCGTTTTCGCTTGGCGGCGCTGGAAAGTTATTGAGCGGCGATGGCGTGGTTACTACAGTAGATATAGCTTCGTGTCTCCGCCGCCCTTCCCTCTGCTCCATCGCAACCCGAGATCGCACACGGCGCGCATCCGGTTCAGTCATGTGACATTTCAGGGGCCATATTTCCGCGAAATGATTTTGACAAGATTTCTGGGAATCAAGAAAAGTGAGACAACTAGAATTCGACCAGTACAGCCGCCGACGCCGTCCTCCTAGCCAGACTTTTGTCCCTGCCGTCCGTGTGTAAGTATAACCGAATGATAGCTATTCGTGCCAGGGATGAGGAAGGGGACGCGCACTTTCAATTTCCCCGTTTTCGCTGATCACGACGCAAATCGTGAGAGCCCTAGGTCAGGCAAGGACGGTGTCCATGCTCACTCACCAGACTCGCCATCATCAAATCCCCCTTTTGCTCCCGCGCACGGGCGGGCTAACTGGTTAGATGTTGTACGAGTCAAACCCGAGCCCAATAATTCCTCTGCTGAACGACGGCTTTCACTATTGTTGGGCCACATTTCTTTAGCGCCAGCGCGCGTCTTCGATCGCATTTTGATCGGCCATTTGTACACACACAAGGTCACACGTGTGGATACATAAACGCTGAAGCGCGTTTGGTTGAATTGGGTTTACCCTCCCTCCCTCCTTCCCACCCTTTGCCGTTTTTTCCAGGAAATTGGTTCAACCCCCCCCCCTCCCACGCCCCTCTGGGAAAACGTTTGGCCGCGGGAATAATCGAGTTTTCTTGTTTCGGTTAAACATCAAATTGCTGGTTCGAAGCTTAGCAACGCCAGCAGTAGTTTGTTGACGTTGACGCGTACACAAACTCCGAAATTACAAAACTCAAGGCAAGGCCAAGAAGAGCATGTAACGCAGAGAAGAAAAAGAAATTCGGTCTGCTGCCATCCATTCTACTAACTAACCCATATTTATCTTGAAAAGATAACTGGACCAAAAACGCGTAAAATCCTAAATTTAATTGTACTCAATCTTTAGTGTCTCGAAAACCACACTCAAGATTTTAAGAGTCTAAATCTGTTTTTGTGAACCATCCAAAAAAACACAATGTATCCATAAAACACGAAAAATATATTTACCGGTAATGTGAAGAGACGAGAACGGTCAACTGACACACACTAAGTGTTAAAATTCCAGCCAATTTTATCCTGGATATAGTGAAATTGATATATATATAAAATGTTGACATGTTGACCTGAATTTACTGGACATTTTGAACTTCAACAAGATGTCAATATGTTTTCTTTTTCAATTGTTGTTTTTTAGTGCGAGTCGACACCAGTGCCCCGTTCGCCTCTAATCGTTTGGTGTTCCCGGCCAGCTGACCAACCGGACAGCCAGCTGTTCTCCGCCAATTGTCCATTGTACGGTGCCGGCCGCCCCCCTCACCCGGGATGGCCCTGTGGATGAAGGCGCAAAATCTGCCGGGTGAAGCCCTCAAGCAGGTGCAGAATGCGTACGGCGAACATTTTCCCATCGAGGTGCGACACTTCTTGGCCCAGTGGCTAGAAGACAAGCCTTGGTAAGATCTTGTAAATGTATGGGAATTCCAGTGTTGAGCTGCATTGTGTACCTGAGTTATTTTACTTGAGATGGGCCCAAAATTAACCGCATAATATACCGCCTAACTGGGGGCCGCACCAACGTTTAAGAGTGTAAAATATTTTATGTGGTAACTTAATGAAGTAACAATTTAAAATCTGAAAAATAATTTCATATTTCTGAATGGAACGAAATTTTGCGCCACCTTCGGAACTATGTTCATAATTTTCCTTTTCGCATAGACAATTTCCTGATTTTAAACGTATTTCATTCAAATCCTTAAATTTGGAAGAAGCTATATGATTCATTGCGATCTTAATAAAAAGTTGGCCAATCCTGCGTCGGGGGATTCCAAGATTAGGCTATATATGTGGTCGGCATGGACACTTGAAAGTGATGCACGCACAAATGTGAGACTAATCCGATTTTGGTTGTTTGGCCACAGGAATGAAGTGGATCCGACCAATCCGGCACACGAGCCGTACGCGTCCGACTTGCTGGTGGCGCTCACCCAGGAGCTGGAGGCGCAAGCGCAACAGATGAACGGATCGGAGCACTTTCTCATGAAACTAAAACTGGCGGATGCGGCCAACCACTTCCGAGTAAGCCCTCGCGTTGCCCTCGCGTTTTCATCGGTTGGCAAATCTTTTTTTTTCGGGAACCCCGTTGAAAGACAACCGTTTTTTTCTTTCGCAGAACATGTACACGAACAACCCACTGAATTTGGTCAAAATCATCAAACACTGTCTCAACACGGAACTTAAATTGGTGCACATGTTTGAAAATGTATGTAGTGACGTTTTATTTGATATTTTATGCTTGTGTTATTTGTGTAGAAAATTTCTAAAAAAAAAATTGTCAGGTGTCTTATTTTACAAGTGATTAGACAATGTTTTGTTGTGTGCGCCGTACAATAGTGAGCTTTATATGTCTCTAAGTCAGCATACCAAAAAAAATCAATCTCAACCAAATTGTAAAACAATTTTATTCAGTTAAGTACATATTCGGCTATTTTTGTAATAAAGCAAATTACACCTCATTGTCCCAATACACCAAACACATGTAAAATTTCGCTTCGACGAATTGGATAGGTTGTAATTGTAAATTCTGTTGATCAAATTATTCCATGAGAAGAATAGGTAATTTCAGCGTCTGTGTTAATCGTGCTGGGATATACGGTGTGTAGCTTTGGGAGTAATCGGGCTCGAAATTTTATTTAGCAGTCATTTCCTAAAAATATAAATTAACGTTTTAGTATTTCTTTCGCTCTTAACGAGCATGAATGTGAACATGGCTCGACCAGCTCGCACTATATACTGAAACATTGGTGATTTTGCTCGTGATGCGCAGTTGCTAGTTTGGAAAACTGGAATTCCTTGGCGTGCCTTGTTCCGGAAAGAGTGTACCCGTGCCTCCACGATGCCCAATACATGTTAAATATCCATACCTAGGAATCAAACATTGGCTAGGCGAGGGAGCCCTCTGGGAGGTGTTTGGGAAGAAGCTCTGTTGGAGCTCTTTGTGAAATCTCTCCAGAAATGAATGTACCAGCCCTTGATGTACCTATGTGAATGATACCTACCTACCTAATGTACCTACCTAAATGAATGTACCTAGTGTCTTAGCCCAGTCGGTTTTGCGACTGACTGGCTCGGTAGTCCAGGGTTCGGTTCCTGGAGTGGGCTCTTACTATTCGATCCCGGGGTACTGGAGAGAATGTGCCCTGGCATAGTGCAAGCACCAAGAGGGTACAAGAAATCCTGTAGTGCAGTTGACTACGATGAATTATTAAAGTATTTTGCGCTTCTGTTCTTTCAGCCCCCAATGGCGGGCGGCCCATCCAGTGATTTGCCTCTTATTTTGGATCGACACCAGGAGATTCTGCGAGAGTTGGAAACTGTGCGAAAAAGGACGCAGGTGCGTTGAGATGCGATAGGCGACTGTTGAGCGTGGTTTAGCACTTCTCTGCTATATATTTATTTTTTTTAATTTTATCGTTACTTTGCTTAGGAAACTGAGGAGGAGCTGCGAAAGATGCAGATGGAACAGGAATCTTTTGTTATTCAATACCAGGAAAGCAATAAATTGCAGGGTCAGTTGTCTTTTTCTGAAATTGTTTCCCGTAGGTTTTTTTTTTTGATGAATTGTTTTATATTTTAATTACAAGCTTGTGTTTTGTAGAGTTGTCTCTTTTTGTATTAAAACAAGTTCTACGATTAGCATAAATGTTCAAGTTTCGGATATTTTATTCATTAAATGATTTGTTTTTGAAGGATGAGTGTCTCTAATCTGAAAATAACCACTCCAATTTTATGTTCTGACAATTTAGGGCTCCTCCACCAGTTAAAGAGCCAACCTGCAGGGCAACAACAACCAGAAACCGAAGCTAAATTGGTCCGGCAAAAAGAGATGGTGGATCAGATGCTTAGTCAAAAGGCCTTGGCCCTGCAGAAAATGAGACTTGTACGTTCACGGTAGAAATTAAGATTTTGCAAAATAGACGACGTCGAACTGCTATACGAAATTTATTGGCGATACGAGAAATATGTTACACCATAGCAGATGAAAGTATTAAATGAAGAAAAATTTCTTTCGAGGCCTCCATTACTTGGAATTTCTCTTTAACCTCTCACTACGTGAGTGTGATGGTTTTGCACACCACATCAAATGAATAGATTAAATGATATTGTAAATAAATAATTTCTAAAATGAATAATCTTATTCCAAAATAGTAGATATGTTAAAAAATAATTTTAAATTAAACTTGGCGCTTCTCTGCCAATTTGCCATAACTGTGACTGACTTCAGACAAGTGAATTGAACTAAAATTGGTTTAAATATCCAATTTGAACCACGTGGTCGTCAAACTCAATGCAAAAATTGTTTTTGAAGGAATAAAGCAAAAGGAACGATAACATAACATTCGATTTGAATTGATTTTCCAGGCTCTGGAAGATAAGCATCAGGAAACGTTTCGTCTCCTGCACACTGTTCAGTCACAGGTATTGGACGAATCTCTGATCCAGTGGAAGACACAACAGCGACTTTCTGGCAATGGCGCCTCTTTCAACAACAACCTGGACCAGATCCAAGAACTGTGAGTAACCGATTTGATCTTCTTTTATCTCCAATCTCTCTCTTGGACTGTTAAATGGTGTCTTAACTGTGCACTCTATGGCAGGTGCGAGTCTCTGGCTGAGATCATCTGGCAGAACCGGCAGCAGATCAAACGTGTAGAGCTTCTGCGCCAACAACTGCCCATACCGCCGCTTAACAACGTCGACAAGATTCCCATGATGAACGATGAAATTACCGGGCTGCTCTCTTCGCTTGTCACCAGGTAAGACACATCGCCATCTCTACGATCGCATTCTGCTTCAATTTGGGCCGTAGTGGATGTCCCCTGCGTATGCGTATATGGACGCGCCTATTTGCTTCACACTTTAAGAGATTTGTTCTTGCTCCTATTTGCTCCAGCACCTTCATTATTGAGAAGCAGCCGCCGCAGGTGATGAAGACCAACACCAAGTTTACGGCAACTGTGCGACTGCTGGTCGGCGGCAAGCTCAACGTGCACATGACTCCACCGCAGGTCAAGGTCACCATTATTAGGTATGAAAAGAGGTCAGGGCCGCCATTCGCTCATTGAAAATTGTGCCAATTTCATTTTCTTTTTCATTGCCTTGTCTACTCGAGACCTATTTCTAATTCCACTTTTCCCCCCCAATTTTCCAGTGAAGCTCAAGCCAATTCACTCTTGAAGAACGAGATTTCCCGGGGGTCAGTTCACTGCTATTAAAATATCTAATTATTTTTTGCAACATCGAATAGGTTTTTACGTGTTTGATGTGTTAGCATGAAAACACTTTGATTGCTAGTGACGAAAAGGTTAAACTAGAAGATGAACATATCGACTTACAAGTTGAAAATATTAATATTTCATTAGTGCGAATAGTCTCATATGTTCATGCAAAAGTAAACAACTCTTGCAACAATGCGCATTTGTTATAAAGAAGTTCTAGAAAATTAGTTAATTCAAGTATTTTTATAGAATCTTTAAGTTTGCTATTTTCCCTGTTTCTTTCAGTGATGTTAGCGGAGAAATTCTAAATAATTCTGGAACCATGGAATACCATCAGGCGACCAGACAGCTCAGCGTCAGCTTTAGAAATATGGTGGGTTTCCTCATAATATCAATTGGAAGCGAAATTATTATTTTTATTATTTTCGTACTGATTAACTATTTTTAACAGCAACTACGAAAAATTAAAAGGGCGGAAAAGAAAGGAACAGAGGTAATTGGTCGCCGTTTTTTCATACAAGACTCGTGACCTTAACTTTCACTTGAGTTTAGCAAATGTATTTACGCATTTTTATTTTCTATTATAAACTTCAGTCTGTGATGGACGAGAAATTCTCGCTGTTGTTCCAGTCCCAGTTCAAAGTAGGAGGCGGTGAACTGGTCTTTCAAGTTTGGGTGAGTTGAGAGCATGCTCTAACCCTGAACTAGTTCTCGATTGGTTCAAACATCTTATCCTTTTTTGTTATTTTTCAGACGCTGTCCCTGCCCGTGGTTGTTATCGTTCACGGCAACCAGGAACCGCATGCCTGGGCAACTGTCACGTGGGACAACGCCTTTACCGAAGCGGTTGGTTAAATTCTATTAGGGTGGGGCTAATTAATGTTACAATTATACAAGTTCCATGAGGGGTACAGAAAATTCTGTAGTGCAGTGACTTTGCAAAAAAAATGTTGTCGAATTCATTTTTAATACATATTTTCGTTGTTGCATTAGGGCCGAGCGCTGTTCGCCGTTCCAGAGAAGGTTCCCTGGCCTCAAGTGGCTGAGGTCTTAAACTGCAAATTCCGGGCTGCAGTGGGTCGAGGATTGTCCGAAGACAATCTGCGTTTCTTGGCTGGAAAGGCGTTCAGGGGTAGGCGATATCCTCTTCCCTTCTTTCCTCTCACAACTCTGTTGCCCACACCATTCTTGGCTTGACAAAAGATCGCAACCGTGTGACTGATCTAATCAATAGTTTTTTTTTTGTTTTTGCTTTATTAGCTTCTCACGAGCAGGACTACACAAATTCTCTGCTCAGTTGGTCTCAGTTTTGTAAGGAACCGTTGCAAGAGCGAAATTTTACCTTCTGGGAGTGGTTTTATGCAATTATGAAACTGACGCGGGAACATCTGCGTGGTCCATGGAACGACGGGTAAGTTGTCTTCTTCAGTTTATCAAGCCTGAATTAAGAGTGCTCTGAGTGCCACCGCAGTTGTGAAAATGCGGTTCATTATGCTCTATTCCAGATCGATCCTCGGTTTTATTAATCGCAAACACGCCGAAAAGATGCTGCTCGGCCGGAACAAGGGAAATTTCCTGCTCAGATTCAGCGATTCTGAGCTAGGGGGTGTCACCTTTGCCTGGGTCCAGGAGGATCCCAACAGTGGTACATGTTTATCTACCCTTAGCTAACAATTACTGTTTTTGTTTAGCATCCTATATTAAAATATTGTATGTTGGAGTTTGTCCAGGACGAAACCAAGCATTGAATTATTTTCGCTAGCGTAATTAGATTGTTATGGATTTCGGTCACAGCGTGTTTTCGTCACTCAGTTAATCTTTCATTCAGTGCTGTGTGGGACAATATCCAACAACTGAGAGACAATTTTAAAATTCGAACCATCTTCAAGAATGTGTCCCTCGCATTGTGCCTAAGCACCATGAAGGGTACAGAAAATCCTTTAGTGCAGTAACCTCAGAAAATAAAAATAAAAGTTAATCCTTCTTTCTCTATCGCGTCCAGAATCGAAGGAGGTTTTGATGTTACAACCGTTCACGCACAAGGACTTTGCCATTCGTAGTTCGGCCGACAGGATTAAAGATCTGAAGCCGCTCGTCTATTTGTATCCAGATATTCCAAAAGATCAAGCCTATTCCAAGTATTACACCCCGCTCGTTGGTGAGTAACCCAGTTTGACCCACGAATTCTTAAATGTGTCGATAGGCATCTGTAAATTTACAATGCACATTGAATATCTTTTTATGTTTCATTTCTGATTTGGGGATAATTGCCTGTTTCGTGCGCTCGTTTGAATGTAACTCTGTTGCAAATTTTCTTCCAGATAATACCCAAGCATCAAATAACGGTTACGTCAAGCCGGTGCTGGTCACCCAAGTTCCAGGGTAAGCTAAAATTATCGTGTAAAACATTATATAATTACGAAAAAGAGATGTACGGCAGTTCATCAAATGTTATTCTTTAAGTGTGCCAAATTAAAATTGTATTTTTGTCCAGGTGGATGGAAACTGGTATCATGGAGAGCTACCCGTCGACGCCGCTCACATTCCAGGCGCCCTCGCCCGACATGAGTAACATCCGCGACACGCCGTCCGTCAACAGCAACACGTCTGACTGTTTCATGAAGTAAGTGCCACACACACACAAAACACACTCACACACCCGCCTGATCGAGTGAAGTTCCAACAGAGTTGCCACCGTGCGCTACGTACGGGTCGGCGTGCTCGTCAAGACCTCCTCGAGGACAAAAATAAAAAAGCCAGACACCATGTTTTGAAAATCAATAAAAAGAACCAATTACGTGTAGAAGCCTCTCGGCCAAGTGCCTGCACATTTTTTAAAAAAAGATTTATTTAATATACACACTTTTGTGTAAATGATAACATTTTGGAAGATGATGAAGAAAACAACCCCTTTCTGTTTTTGGATCGGAGACTATTTATGCCAAATCGGTGTGGCAGGCGCATAAATGCTTATTTTTAATGAATTTTACATAAATATTATATATAAATATATCTATATATTCTATATTACCGTCGAGGCCTAACTGCACAGATTCAGTCAGCTCTCGTGTGTAGTAGTCGATGTGTGGTCGTCGTCATCGTCTGTTGGATATCGAATGTATCGTTTGTGTTTTTGACGTTTTGAATTGAGATGGGCCGACTTGAGAGCCAGATGTTAAAGAGTGCCGAGAGCGATCGTGTAGATTTTACGGAAAACTGTTTGGGTTGAATCAATTTTTATACATACTGGGAAAACGAAGTTGGCATGACGCACTAGATCGAACAGAAAACGACGATAGAAAAAATTCGCTTTCGAATTTTGTGAGACACGAATGAAGATGTGTGTGTCACTTGATGTGTTCCAATTTCTGAAATAGTCCCACCATTTCCCAAACTACAACCCTCTTCGTCATTATTTTTTGTAATTTAATGTCTTTTTTTATATTTGCCAATCATGGAATAATCCTTTGTGACCCTTTCTTTGTAATTACGTCGTTGGGTCATATTCTGTGCCCAGTCCCGCCTTCCTGTGATTCACACGGGACCGACCCCTCGCCTACCCCTTTACACACTACCCCAGCCCCGGTGTTTTATTAAGTGTTTCGTCTTATCAAAATCAAGCTTGTCTGACGTCATTTTTCCAGATTCGATTAATGTGCAGTTCTCCTTTTTCGTTTTACCTACTCAAAAGGGTGATCAGAATGTGATTAAAATTGCCATTAATTTTTAATAAAAAAATATTATTTGCTGTAAGGATTGTTTTGTAATCTACACTTTATTTTTTCTTTTGATGAGCTGCTGTTATTTCTAAGGGTGACAGAATGACTCATTTGGTTCGGGACCCCAATTGTTAGAGCAATTAAAAGTGGACACGAATCTGTGCCAAAGATTCTGGTCATATTGCAAGTTCGATCAAAGTGGAAAATCAAAAAAGCATCTGCCCAAAAATAGGGATTTATCAGTTTCAATTCCAAATTCAAAGTAGCTTAAAATATAGACCAATCAAGAAGTTAGTTCATCTTCAAAATTATCTCGTATTTCTGTCAGAAATTCAACTTGTGTGTGAATGTTTCGACCACTCACTTTAGACGTTGTTTTGTAGATGTCATAAAATAACTGTGGCTGACTGAATAAACCTTTAATAAGTGAAGAGCACGAAAGGCATATTTAAACAAATTAAAAAAATAAAAAGTATGACCCATATCTTATAGCAATTTGGAAAGGGAAACTATTGTGTGAAAAATACTTTCGTGTAGCACAGTCGCAATTTTGGTGGCGATCCTGCTACTGGATCTACAGTTACCACAATTGATGTCAAAGCGTGGTCGTCTGGTGGTGCGTAGCAAGATCGACATCGGATCACCTTCTGTGTGACTCGAGCCTGGTGTTCTGTGTGTTCGATTAAACATCAAACACGTCCATTGTGTGTGTGTGTGTAACTTTTGTTAACTCTGGTTTGTGCGAAATGTGTCGTTGACATATCGGCGCGCGCGCGCTCGCTCGTTCGCTCTCGCACTCGGCTCCAGTCGGTCTTTCGCGCCCTCCCAAAATATTCTTGTGAAAATCAAGCGCAGAAATGTGCGCGACACATCCACTCCTTCCACCCCCGCCCAGCACTCCCCTAATTCGCTTCTTGTGCTTGCTTCCCAGCCAAGGACCACTGGAGACCGACGTGGAGCTGGCCGACCTCATTGGTATGACACTGCCCGGGGACATGGACGTGGGCGACTATTCGCCCATCGACGTCGGCGATTTTTTGAGCTACAGCAAACCATAAGTTGGGGCCCGACCGGCAGTCCGGCACAGGACAACGCGGCGGCGGCGGCGGCAGTGCAGCCGGACTTGGCCAACCAGTCTAGTCGGCGGCCTCGGGCGCACACACACACATTCATACACCTAGGCATGTCGTGTCCACTTGGCGCGTGTCGACACTTAGATGGTTAACGCTTTTTGATATTACTCGGGCTGCATTGCCCCATTCCCTATCCTCACCTTATACCTAATTAATTAGGCAAAAATGCAGCGTAAATTGGCACGGTTATCCTAGATATATTTTTTTCAATCACTGTAGTGAATAGCATTACAGGAGTCTCTATACCCCTCTTAGTGCTTCGGCACTTTGTGACAACGCGGCGGCATTTTTACCACTACCCCGGGATCGAGAGCCCGCGCCGGGAATCGAACCCAGGACCGACGAGCCAATCAGTCGCAATACCGACTGGGCTACGAGTCGTACGTTTTTGTTATAGGGGGTCTCGGTGGTGTAATGGTTAGCGTGTCGAGCTGTTATTCCCGAGATTGCGGGTTCGATTCCCGACCGAG
>JAQGBY010004307.1:0-16920 GCA_034698785.1 Mycogona germanica | reverse complement strand
TAACTTTCTTTGTTTAAACGATCTTGTAGCCGTTCACCCTGAGTTCGCGTCCAGCGAGTCATTCAATTTTAAATAATTTAAATAGTAATTAATTCAAAATTTCTCGGATTATGACTGAGTGTTGCTGTATGTCAACAATGAGCGTTGGCGGTTCACTCGTGGCGTTGTCCTCTTAATTTTTTTAAAATTCACTGTAGTGTATAACAGGAGTTTCTGTACCCCTCTCTGTGCTTAGTGCTTATGTGAGGGGCACATGTTAGAATTGTCCTTTTTGTAACGACGGTAGAGCCAGAATAAAATAAAAATATCAACATTCCATTGTAGTCGGTTGGCAGTAATCGTTCTAAATTTTCATCTCTTTGGGTGGGAGTGCTACATGTGCGCGCATAAGCGCATAAATGGCAGTGCCGCATCACTGATTCGCTCGCGCGCAAAACTTGCACTTCCGCATATACGACGCTCCGTCCCGTATCCCGACACGGGGGCTTCATCAAATTCGATTTTTAATGCATCTGCCTTCACCGAAACCCCATTTTGAAAGTGCGCCGCGCATATAAAATCGGGATGGTGACCCCCGCTCGCCCGCGCACACTCAGCAGCCTCCTCCACTCGTCCATTGCCGGGGCTGTTTTGGACGGGCTGTTTTGGACGGGCTGTTTTGGGGTGGTGGTGGTGGTGGTGGACCGCCGAGGAGGAAACCCACCAATCGTATGGGCACTCCGACGCTGCTGGCTGGCCGCGTGTGGCGCCACGGTGGCCCGGGCGCATGCATTTTCACGCGTGTTCTCTTTTTTAATGGTGTCCATTAAAATGTCCTATATATTTTGCTCGCATATTTCCGAGCCTGCAACTTGAGCGAAGGCATAATCTAAAATTCAAATGGCATGTAGAGCAGCGGCAGATCACCAAAACGCAAATTACCTCCTTCATCAATAATAATAATGCTACTGAAATTTAAATAATATGCGAATCTCTTATTGGATCCACTCGGAAATCTGAATATTTTGCGCGTTGTGTTTGGAACAATATTTATTGTATGTAAATATTTATTCGGTTATACGAGGTATAGAAAAATGAAGGGATTAAGTCAGTTTGAGGACAGGTCTTGGTTGGAAAGAGGGAGGCTACGTATGGCGTACTTCTGAAATGGAATCTGCTGGCTATTTATTCAGTTGGAATGTCAAACGTCTATGCGACATTCGCTAAGCTCATAACCGTAGTTTACGTTTAAACGCTGCATTAAATTTATAAATGAAAGCCTTATGCGAATATTTTAGTGTGGAATCATGTCTGGATAATGGCCCTATAAGTTGCTGGAATCATGGCCACTGTACAGATTTTTTGGCGATGTTTCCGCTGAAGTGCGCTAGATTTCAATTCTAGCGTATTTAAGATTGGCCTTGGATTAATTCCGTGATTGCCCATAACATATTAATTCTATAATTACCTTTGATGGTTTGCGATTAATGTAGGTGGAAATGGGTGAAGTATTCAATTAATGGCTGACGAAACAGCCGAAAAGAGGTAGTGAATTTCCAGGTATTTCTAATAAACTGCCTATTTGACGCGCCACCTATTGATAGTTTAAAAGCGCAGCTTACAAAATTTGTGTCACCTTCACCGATTGGCCATAATCCTTTACATTACTTTTAAGTACACGCAGGCTTTTGCTATGCCAGATTGACTGTGATCCGAAAAGCCTCTTGACCTGCCATCCATTTAAATCAAAAACAAACAAGAAACTACACTCCGATTTAATTGCAAATTCACTCTGGCTTTAATTAGGCGCCCGTACAAGTTCTGTCAGAATCAGTCGTCGTGGGTTCCTTCTGAAGGATGTGTGGGAAATGACTGGAAATGAGAGCATGATTGCAGGACTCATAATTGATACGATTATTAATCACGAACTAAAGTCGCGAATACTGTCGACAAATATAATTTTAATATTTAATAGTGTCTGCAATGCGCGTCTACGTATTTTGTCTATCCTAATAACGCGGCCGGGAGTTGGAGGTTCTTCTTCCTCCGGTGTTGTCAATTCAATTGCGCCCGTCGCCACATACCAGCGGCGGCAACAAACCCGGCGACGTTGAATATATAAAATCGAGTCATTTCGACGATATAATCGTGCTCGCTTTACATGTCATTACACTTGCCGTACGTAGATGGCATAATAATTTATCTGTCGCGCGCTTAGAAAAGACGGGAATAGTGGTTTGTGATCTTGAGACCCATCCCTCCCCTGTGCGTCCACCGTCAAAAGCAGAGCTCCAAACTTGAAAATTTCCTCGCCGAGAACAGCACTCACTTTTCCCGCCTGCCTTGAAAAATCACTAACAGTTTCCGACTATCACTTGAAGAAATTGTTTGTTACTATAGATGACGTTGTTCATCCATATTTATTTGCCGGAATCTGCGATTTTCAACGCTAGAGACGATTTACCAAGCGTCAAGCAATTGGCAGACATTTTACTCTAAGCTATACAAGCAACTGTGGATTTTTTTAAATTGAAAGTTTCAAGGTTATTCCTGCTATTCCCTATCTTTGTTAATTCAGGCACAAATTATCACGAATCACATCGATGGTTCAGCGGTCCAGATTTAGTTAACGAAATTCGTTAAAACAAATTGTAACAAATGATGTTGCAACTTTGTGTTAGGGTGGCTCGCTCACCAATGTGTCGTCCCTGAAATCACCACCTGATCATTTTGTCTAACCTAGTCTTGCTACAGGAGCGAGTCTTACGGCTTTACTTGCATTTTTCTCGCCCGAAAAATTGCTGAGGTCTTGACCGGGAATTGAACCCGTGTTCGATGATGAACGAGCGTAGTCTAACCGAAACGCGATTCACTTTACTACTCGACACCTCCTTCATAAGTTATTAAGCACAGTTGTCCTATTATTTGTCATCATTGATGTCATTAGATAATACAGGTACGGTGTTGATTTTGAGAATTATTCACAGAGGTCGCTACCACCGAAAACGATGGTTTCATCACCATCTTAGCTCGACTAACTAATAGCAGCTAATTAATGCACCGATACTGATAAAAACAATGCCACCTTAGTTGGTGCGTCGAGCCACTGCGAACCTTTCAGTTCTTTATGTGGCATCGGGGAAAAATCATCTAGTTTGCCTGATTCTTTTCGTAAGGTGGTGGCCCCGTTCAAGTGAGGTGGTCTCGGGAGTGTAGCCAAAACAAGTTCAATGCTTGCGAGAATGTATCTTTAATAATTAAATACGATAACTTCAAATTAGGATTTCGAAAAGGAAAAGCTCGTGCAATATTAAAACCGCACAACCCCCGTACACACGTATAGACGACAGTGAATTTTGAGTGTGCTGGAGTTCCATGTACTGTATACTGGCAATAATAATGGAACGAATAATGGACGGGCAGCGATTTTTAGCTGGAGCTCGCGCGCTCATATAGTTATGCGAGCGAGAATCTTGCTATCGTGTAATTACCTGCCTCTGCGCATGTTTGACAAATGGCTATCCGAATAATGCAGCATTAATAGACTGAGGGGGGGGGGGGTGATGTTAGATGGGGTTGGGCACAGACTCCTACGAAAGTGCTTACACAAATTAATTAACCGCCTATTGCCGATCTTCGTGTTTGCAGCCACTTTGTCATCGCTCTGTAGTGAATTGTTGAGCTTGTGTGGGAGAAGACTTTATGTATCGTGGACGAGTGCGAAAGGGATATGTGAAGGTTTCTGAATAGAGTAAATTATTACTGAAATGAAATAATAAAATGGTGTTCCTATGATAATAGCGTAGAAAGCCAATTACAGAATTAAAATACGTACGTTATAACTTTTGGAGCAGCATTCGTGAAACATGTTGCATTCAGCTGAATATAATCGAGTATACATGTCTATGATAAATCGTTATGTCTTATCAAATCTAGACATGAAAATGCTTGCACCGTTACATGTACTGTACAGAGTATATAGAACAAATTAAAATAAAATATATGTAGTTTTTATGAAAAGGAGAGCTACAGTTAAATCGTTGATTAACATTTATTTATTACGCGTGTTACTTGTTTTTATATTCGTGTTCGTATTTATTTTAATTTTAAGTCATTGTAGCACTACATGTTTTTTCTGTACCCCTCTTGATGCTTAGACACTCGGCGAGGGGAACATTAAAGTTGCATTCAAAATTGCAATGCAAAAGAAATATGAGATAACAAAACTTAATCGTTCTGCAGTGAAATAAAAGGTAGATAATAGATCAATTGAGATTTTTATTGTGCAACTCTTATTGCACAATAAAAATCTCAATTTTTTAGTTGTAATTATCTTTCATAAATGTTTATCCAAATTTCGGTCACAATCGTCAGTCACGTCTGTGTGACCAACTCTTCAGACAAGCTGCGAACGCAAAATTCTAATTTTTGAAGCTTAATTTTTGGAAATCTCAATTGAAGAAAAGCTCCCCATTTGTTTTCACTGCAAAACACCAGCATGACATACACCCCGGTCCATTTCTTTCATGATCTATCTACGCTGTTGCCTTTTTTGTGAAATGGTACATTTAGAAAAGACGAAAGATGGTGGGAAGGGGGTGAGTCTCAGCATCACTACCGTAATCCAACCGACCCCAGAAATGTGGTTCTGTCGTGAGTTTTTAATCATTTCGGAGTGTAGATATTCACGAAATTTATGATGCGCTTGAACTGCAATTAAGTATTGAGTGAAATTGATGTCGGTGGAATTGCAATTTGAGCTCCGGCATGAATCGTCGGTAACAAGCTCCACCCTTGACAACATTTGATTCCTTGTCGTTTGCAACCGCAGTTTGACCCTCGGGCGCCAACTGGAACACCAGATGGCGCCCACGCGCAACAACATCTGCCAATTAATGCCCCAGCACATACGTAAACATGTACATGTAGAGTTGAGCGGGACGTGGGCCGGAGACCAACGACGACGCCACCATCGGTATTTCTGCTATTGTGTTCGCCAACGATTATATCGAATAATAGAGTGTTTTCTATTATTTTAATTGAGAGTTTCTCGCCGACTCTGGTCGTCTTTTTTCGTCCGGTGCTGTTCCGGAGACAACCCCTATTTCATTATGAATTTATTATGAATATTTCATTTTGATTATACAACGATTGAAATAATCTTGCAGAAATTTCCAAAGATCAGTTCAAATGTCTTTTCTTGTTATTCTCGGTAGGCATATGATTGTGAAATAGAAAGAAACCTAAAAGGAATTTCGACAAGTTCCCAAAACACAAAAAATGTTCGGTGTGTTTCTTTCTACAGAAATGAAACGCGATGAAACAAATTTCAAAACATTTTCCTCATAATTCACTGTCAGACATCGCTTCAGAAAGTACATGTACGATCGAAACATATCAAATTCAGCAAACTGTGGTAAAAAATAATTTTTTTTAAAATTCCATTTTCTTTTCATTTCTCAATCATGTATCAAATGTTTCGAATTCAATGGAAACGAGGAAACGATTGAGACGATTTGATCATGTGCGAATTTTGTGCCGACTGTGTGCTACGAAATTCCAAATGGTTTCGATGTCTCGATTTTCGCTTTTAAATCGATTAGATATTGGTATATTAGATAGCCAATCGTGATGGGCGACAATATCGATAAGATAAGATCTGCAAATGGAATTTCCGTCTAACGTTTGTCGGAAAAGGTGCACCAATTTGCTCCCAGTTTCACGCACGGACGCTCCCTGATGCCTCCTCCTCCTCCCCGCCCCCGACGCCACTCCGGCTTTTTGGCGACTGGCTCGTTCGTCGTCCGCCCGATTGCTCAGTCGGCCGCACGATCCGGCCGCCCGCTCCTCTTTCCGTCAAATTGGTGGCAATCCATCAGCTTTTATTATCCGCGTTTATTTGAGCGTTATCACACTTGGAGGAGACTATGCGACAGGCACCCAGCGCCATTGTAGAGTGTGCATCTCACCCCCCAGTCTTCTCATTCTACCCCACCAACTCTCCCACCCCCGACATTGCGACGACAGTTTTGCCGCATTTCCAAGCCCGTGTCTCCGTCCGGGCAGCGGACGGACCGGTCGTCGGGGGGGGGGGGGGTTGCGACTTACCAAATTCTGTTTTTCATGTCGGGATGTTGCAATGACAGTAACACACGTCAGCTAAACAATAAAATGAACCCGTCATGGATTAATAGAATCAGTGAAATAGTAATATTTTAATGAACATCTGTGAACAAGCGGGTTAAAAATAAAAATAGTAACCTTTATAGAAAAGAATACTAAGGAGCACATTAATTACATAGTCGCGATTTGAAAAACGAAACTATTTCTATTAATTCTATTAAATATTATATTACATGAAGAAACTATTTCTAATTCTATGGAATTGAGACTTTTATTTTATATTTTGATTTGAAAATTGAATTGAAAATTTGAAAATTTAAATAACATCATGGCCAACCAATAATTTCTTATAATACTGTTTTGATCTACTGTATTTACAGTACATGTTGTTCATTGAATTTGCCACCAAGATTTTTACCTTCTGATCATATGACTTATGTTTCTGGTTCCAAAATCCTACTATTTTATGTTACAGGTGTATGTAGTTATGACACCCCTTTCTTATAATACTGGATAATACTTTCTTATAATGCATGTATCAATGGGTAGTTTTCACCTTTTGATCTGTAGGTAGGGAACCCGTCTAGGTAAATGCAGCCAGTTTCCCAACGAGCCCCTCACGAATCGCGATTGCCGGCCACATCCGCTGCACACCAACTCCTGATTAGGTGGAATTGACGAGGTGTTTATTTGCCCGTGGCTTAATGAATTTCGCTTTTAACGAGAACCGAGTATTATTTGTGCCGACCACCGATGGCGTTTTCTCTCCCCCTGGCGTTTACGAGCCCGGCCCCGTTTTAACTGCAATGGCGCGGTCGACACCGACATGCCTGACGTGCTGAAATTCGCCGTTTTCCTCCCCTGCTGTGTGTGGGGCTCCAATCTTATGTATATGGATAACGTTGTCGCCAAACCTGGCTTCAAACGCTCCTATATAATAAATACACGATAAATATGATCACCACCAAAGTGACATAAAAGTCGATGTAGCGCGATGCGGCAGTCACCACCAACAGAAAAGGTGAGCGAAAAGGAGTAGGGGGAGGTGTTTTGGAAGGGGGGTGGGGAAAGGTCGTTTAAACGTCAGGAGACCCGTCGACTAAATGGTTGCCACTTTTGCATCATGATTTCCATGTAATGACGCCTCTAATTCACAGAAGGCTGCTCAACTAATTAAATCTAAGAGCGTAGTCTTGATGATGCAATGTTCTTTCCACCCAGAGTGAGCAGCTGACGAGGATGCTCATAATTGGTGTAGTGGTATTTACGAGGATTATCCTATATTATAAAACAGAGATTTCGATTTTCATGTCCGGTGACTAACTCTCGAACGGTTCAATGAAAATTCAAAAAAATCAACATACCGTTATTACACCACCATAATTCGCTAGCGATCACTTTTCAGATCTCAATTTTCAATATTACATAATAAAACAATAGTTACAAAATTTTGGATAATCTCCCTTTCACTTCAAACTTAAAAAATGGAGTCTCCACATAAAAAACATGACGTCGTCGATTTCACGAGACAACCAAGTAAACCAGATAACAGTTCCAACCAAGCACACCATACCACATACTATTACCGGAATAGTATTTTCAATATAAAAATAAAATAAAATAACAATATTAAAAAACATAAACTAATCAAATAGATATTTTTAAAATGATTATTTTTCAATTTAACATAACAATTAACAAATGATTGAAAATCCAAATGTTTAAATATAAAATAAAACATGTTGAGGCACCACTGCATCGAATTTTGAAAAGTAACGAAAATCGGATTATCGTGTGCGTTTGTCGTTTAAAGATTGTTATATGAGAGAAAAGGAAATAAAATGTTTAAAAAATGTTTTTCACAATCGTCTGGGGAATGGGTGAGATTACCAAAAAATGCAAATGCTTGATTTCAATATTTCGCAAAATAAAACCCGATGGTTTAGTTGGCGGTCTCAGGAGGATATATGGAGAGGGGGGGATAACGTGGATCGAAGCGAGATAGACTATAGTAGAATCCCTCGTGTGGAGGATTTCGTTGGAGGATATGCTGGGTGGGTGGTGCTCACTTGGGTCCGCACATCGCCCGAGAGGAGGTGGTGGGTAAAAAAAAATCACATGTGATATAAGCGAGATGTATTTACACTTAGGGTTGGCAAGATTAATGGAGAGATGGGATTTTGGCAAAAGATTTTCGGGCATTACCAACGATTATCAGGTGTTCAGTTTAGAGTTCGGGTATTACACGTAAGATTTGGACGATAAACGAAAATAAAGGTTCCGGCTGTGTCGTCGCATTATGGCCAAGTGTTCGACGTCAGAAAAAGAGGCATTGGGTGGTGTAGTCGGTATTCAGTGATTTCGAAGTTACGAATTATTCAAGTTAGAGTCTAATGTATGGAATGTGAATGTCGCTGACGTCGTTAAAAAGCCATTTGTAACGACTACATTTTTTATATAATTCGAATGAGTCATAAATTCTTGGAGATATAGATAGAGCGAGAGAGAGAGAGAGAGAGAGAGAGAGAGATAGAAACATGTGAGAAAATATAGTTTTGAGAGTGCATGCAAATACCCAGAACTCTGAGAAGGCGATCAGAAAAATTAAGTATGCAAATACGAATTTAAATATAGAAACTGTCTCAGACAAAAGGGCTTTCAGCGAAGCTGGCGTTCAGCATGAGTAGAAACTAAATGTGTTTCATGGGATTTATGAATAATTTGTTAGTGGTGGAAACGGTCGTGTAATATATTGAAAAAAGAAAAAATGTATCCAGGTAAAAAGAATAGTGAACTACTTAGTGTTGGTTTATTGCATTCCCAACTAAGTCGTTAGCAATTTAAAACGTGTATGAATCGGTGATTGTTATAGTGGTGTCAAGACGTGGGTTTTCTCGAATTGAGAAACAAGAGGTTTTACTAGATGCGTCATCATAGGGTTCCGTTTACCTGTCCAACTTTCGCTGCCCTCTGTTGACTTTATCGAAATACATTTGCGTCACATTTCCTTTAGATAATTTCACATGCCAAGATATTTTCGCCTTTAATTAAATTTAAAAAAAAAGGGTGGTGTACACTCTGGGGTTCATAGCTTCTTATGTTGCGTACGATTTTTGGGCTCACCATGAGAAGATTATGCTTATAAATAGAAGCGTCTGATAAATAAAAAAAGGAATTGTCTCGTTAGATTGCGGATCGTCATAATGTAAAAATATCAATCTTTCTGTAAGTAGGGAAATAAGTTGGCACGGATGAATAATAAAATGACAGATGCCGTGGGGCCACTGAGATCGCGCAGCATAGCTACGATATATATATGGGGAAGGTATGCTAGCGTAAAAAGAGACGAAAAATCTGTTCATTTTTATGAACGAATCTCCTCAGAGTGTTGGCTAGGGGTTGGCGCCCAAACGCTTCTGCGGGTTACCCCCACCACCTCCACCTCCACAGCCCACTCTCCCCAATCATGCTAATTGCTGTTATGCAAATGACAGGCAGACAGAAAGGACGGGGCAAATGCAAGGCCCAGGGTTACGCGACGGAGCAACGTATCGGGGGAGGGGGAGGGGGAGGGTGAGGGGTTTGTGGAGGAGGCCGCGACCCCAAACTCCATTTGGCGTGCACTATCTCGGCGCCCGCATCTTGCCCACCGTTCCCAGTCGGGAACCGACAAATCGTTTATTACTTGCTCGCGCGTCATTGCAGGGTTCAGTAATTACGACTGTACTTTGCTCAGAAATTGCTCCACACGCCAAACTGATTATCTGCCGTTCTCTATTTCTTGAGGAATGCATATTTTGTAATCAAAGATTAACACATTTACATTTTTAAAAAAAATCTAACATTATAAAACACAGTTGATCCTATCCGTCGCCTACATCGATAGCTCACGAAATGCGTAACGCAGCGAAATGAAATTTACACTACATCGAAACAGTTTTGCCATAAATGTCTAGATCAATGCATTTCAGATCTTTATGTTGTTACGTTATAATGGGATCTGAATTTAATAAACAAAAATAATACTGTATCTTTGGATGCCCCTTCAGTGAGTGCCGACTCTACCTCGATAGCTCACGAACGGTATAACGTAGCGAAACAATATTTACGCTAGATGTAGTGACACAAATTTCTAGGTCAATACATTTCAGGTTGGGTTTCAGGCAATGGCAATAAATAACTGAACATTTAAATCTGGCTAGTCGGAACATTGTATTGGCCTAATATCGATTTTACGAAACTTTTGAAATCCAGTCATCCAGTCGAGGAGACGCGAACGAATTGTAGTAATTTTTCGATTGTAGTCATTTCGCCTGATTTGGCGCTGCCCCTAAAATATAGCAAACACTGTTCGCAACAATTTTCTCCCGCATACAAGCCTAGCCACTGGCGAATTGCTAGACATCTTTTTTGTGATGCGTTGAGTACACTAACTTGGAAACAATAGTTTGTATTCCAAAGAGAGAAGCACATAGCTTACATTCTCAAAAAAAACACAAGAAAAGACAAAATATAATAGATAACAAACTCTAAACATGAGTAAAGTGCCATCATTCTTTCAGGGCACGGTGATGCGTTCACCTTTGAAACATGTTGCCAACTATTGATCGATGTCGTTTCAAATCGAATATGAAAACTGGCGAATAACCACAAAAAATAGCGAGTAAATATCTTGCAGCGTGTTCCGTGGAATTTTCGTTATGGCCTCCAGAGATCATCGTTTCCGAACAGATTTCATTAAATTAAAGTTTTGCCAGATTCAACATGATTCTGCAGCCTGGTAAATAATGATTACGTGAAATATTTAATTGTGTCAACCTGTCTTAAAAGAGATGGCCACCATCGAGTCTGTCTCTTGCTCGCGAACGATTGTAATTTTAGTTTCATTGCAATGTTTGCCCGATCGTCCGTTCTCCTCCAGTCGTTCTGCCACGCTCACAGACTGAGCAACGCGACGGATGGAAATTTGTCGGCGAGGCTGCAAATTTAATTTCGCTTTCTCTCCGAGCGCGCTTTCCAATAATTTACCATTTTTTTCTGCTCTCGGGCGAGTCCTCCTCCTCCTCCTCCACTATCCTTCATTTCGTTCAGCCACCCCCATATTGCTCTGCGCTGGCCTTTTCTCAGCCCCAACGTCTATACAGCTGTCCGCTTAGCCACGTGTGCAGCGACCCCGCCCGTCGCATCGATGAACTATATTCTGCAATCTGGTGTCATATGCTAAATCGTTAGAGAATTTCACCATGCTAACCAATCGATGGAAAACCGAAATCTTTTTCTACTTTTCCCAATCAACTGCTGTTTTTAATGTTGGGTTGGTGACCTAGTGTGTGTTCCTCATCCGTGATTTTAACGAGACTCTTGCAAGGTTCGAACTGTCACCGCTGGGAGGTGACAGTTCGAACACCAAAATGCGGAACACCAAATGCGGATCGACAGTTTTATTCTAACGCCACCAGAGGGCTCCGTGAGCAACAGTGCTCTCCTGGAAGAAGCCTGAGCAAATTTCAGAAATTTCAATTGTGTTTGAGTTTGGGACAAATTTCTCTTAGGAGATCGTGTCTCAAGCGCATGCGATACAGATCGCGTGGTCTAATCTTATTCAAAGTTGAACGCACCCTCTCGAGCACAATTAAGGTGGGCAAATTGTCATTCAAGAACGCCTTGTAATTTCTTGTCGAAGTACGGATGAGCCGTTTCTGTTAAATGTCTTAACGCGCCCTGCTCAAGCACGCTTGGAGGAAGTTAGCTTGACCAATGTAACTAGGAAATTACTTGAGAAATTTGAATTGTATTACTCCGTAGAGATTAGGACGAATGGGCCTTCGAGATCGAAAACCGTTATATGAAACCTAAATAGCGTGGCCGAAAATGATAATGAAAGTTGAACGCCATCTCCATCATATTTGAATTTCTTGAGAATGCGTTGTATTTTCTTAAAGCACGATCGTGCCGATTTTGTTCAATATATAAACGCACCATGCGTTAATTAATATGCTTGGCCAGTATAACTACTAGGATGTGTGATTTCTAAATTGTATAAAGTGTGGGTTAAAGTAATTTGACAAATCTGGTCACGTTGAGGCCTTTCTTTTGGCTGTGCGGGGGAGTCATTGCGCATGCGCCGTGGGGGGCTATTCGTGCGCTCGCGCTGCCAAGTGCGTCATATGTGCTGCGACAACCATTTTTAAAGGAGAACCCCCTCTATATTGGCTTTGCCCGCCCGTCACCGCATTTAAAAACGCGCGCATGTACCCGCTCACGTCGTCTAAGTGCTCGGAGATAAGGTCTAAGGTCGGCGGCCGGGCTCTCCGGGATCTCGTGATGTCCCCGGTGTTTGGTGTGTTGCCGACTCCCGGTGGCCAGCAACTCTCCTCGGCCCATATACTCGAGTATATATATATATATAGGTCCTACGTGCAGGTTGCACGTACTCGGTATTTTTCTTTTCTCTGCAAAAGTTGGAATAGAAAAAAAAAATTACACTGGCTTTCTCATCGCTCCCCAATCTCGAGCCACTCACGGGAGCGTTGTTGAACAAATCCTCCGGAGACCCAAAATGTTCACTAGCATTTTCACCACTATATTAGAATAAATAAGAAGCATGAATTATTCTAGATGTCTTAAGAATGACTGAAGAGTTCAGATGTCACGTTGCGACGGACCAATCACACCTTGTTAGACATAAAGATTGTTCTCACCAACAAACTCAACAAAAGTGATGTCACCCATCAAACTAAAATTAGTAGTACAATTTTAGTGGTTGAAAGAATTTGTGAATTATTTTTTCATAGTCATTTTTGGCTGCAAGTTCTTTTATTCGATGAAACATTGAACTGTGGGGATCAAATATTGATACGGCAAATGTGAGGAGGCTAGGACGACTGTAGCACAGGGTAAGAGAAGATGGATGCTCGTTAGATGGAATGTTAGATTTCCCTCGCCCGATTTTCCCGATACCATTTTATTTCCACCACCAAATACATCATCTATAATTTATCTGATTTTCTACGGTCACTGAATATTAGATAGTTTCGATTGTAGTTTGGTCAGTGGGCTTTATCGTACGATGCTGCGCTCTCGTCATTCACTGTTATCTCTCGAAATAGAGGCTCGAAGAAGATGCACTTTTTAAAATCGATGACAAGATGGTGAGGTTTGGTGGTCGGGTCCAGTGAGGATGTACGCACGACAACAACAACACTGTTTATGTTTTATTTATCTTTGCGCGGAAAAATTCTCAAAGCATCGTAGACTTTTGAAACACATTCCCACTTGGAGTGGGCCTCAATATATGTGGGGGGAAAAGGTGAGGTGAGGACTAATGCGATTTGAGCAAATTGCTTCTCTGGGGCGTGTTTTTTCAACGTCCAAACCGATTTATATTTAATTGCACACACGGCCGTCTCCACGGTGGGCGAGAATCATGAAAACGTATAGCGAGACGATTTCAACTGGTCATTCATTCATCAGGATTAGTTATTATTCTAAAGTTTAGTTAAGTAATTGAAACATGTGTTAATACTTGAATAGCCATTTCGTTATTTATCTGTGGAGCATACGCGCCTAGCTAAAGTCGAGACGAAGTGTACTTTTTTCTTTAGAACGTAATTAAGAAATGCATAATTTGAGATTCAAAAGGCCATCGCATTTAATTAGTAGTTTAATTGGAAATGGTGGATTTGTGTACCTTTTTCTTTAGAACGTAATTAGAAAAGGCATAATTTGAGATTCAAAAGGTCAAAGCATTTAATTAGTAATATAATTGGATATGGTGGATTCGGGGCAGCACCGAATCTCATTAGTAATTTATTTGGCGTTCCACGATAAGCTTAAATATGGCATACTTTTAAATATGTGATGTATTATTGTATAGTTGTAGTTTCCGTGTCGTGACTATACTTTTTACATTGTAAAATCGTATATAAGCCGTTCCGTACTCAATATATAAAATGGCGAGTGTAGTATGTTTGGTTTTAGTGAAGTTCCTAAATACTGTCAAAACTCACAAATTTCGCCTTATTAATTCCTATGCCGCGCCCGGGACAGACGACGCCACATGAGTCGCTGTAATAGCTGAAGCTGATGGATGTGTGTTAACCTAACAACATATCCGAAACAACAACAACGGCTATAACTTTCTCTTAATATTTAGCAGACATCATGGCCCGTTAACGCTGTCTGCGCATCATTTTATGTCGGGACAGTGCGAAGAATTCCAAGCAGTTTAACAATGTTAAAACTGACGAGAGTGTGTGCCGTGTACTCGCCATGTTGCTGTGACAGTAGAAATGATAGCGGGAAAGAGAATCCTCGGACCGAGACCATTCATCTAACCGTATTTAGGCCACCATGATGTCTATTCTGTACTTCTGGTGTGTACTTCTTCTGGTGGCCGCCGCTGTTGGTTTGCGTTCTTGCTTTTGTCTTGACCATATGGTCATTCGGACTGAACGCCCATAACGTGTGAAGCCAACGAATTTGATACAGTCAAACCGGAAACAGTTTACAGTTTGACATACACAACCTTACTTTACATGCCTGGCTTTGTATTGATATAATGCGATATGCGACCTGTTCTACCATATATCTACCTGTTCTACCTGTTATGCCATTAGCTAGGTAGGCTGACTTTGTATTTCCATTTTATACCGTTTTTACTGCAATTTGCTACCGGCGCTCACATTACAGTGCGCATGTACTTGTACTTGGGCAAGCAAAAAATAAAAAATAAATGTAAAACACTGTTAGAGCTCAGGGTGATAATTGTATCGATTTTCTGTTTGTCCTGCTGTGGTGGTGTACCAGGCCATTAAGGTCATCCCCATTCTGATATTTTTACCACCTCTGATATGTATATATATACTTTATACTGGCCAACATTTTCACCACATTTGCACTACTTGTTCATCTATTTGTTGTAGATTTTGTTATGCAAATGAGGGATAAGAAGCTCCGGCGTTGTCACCCTTTCCACTCTGATGGTGGAATTAATAAAAAAATAAATTCATGCGTGGCGTATAGAAAGGAGGGCAGACCCGGAATAAAATATTCATTAAAATAAATTAAACTGTAATTATACGTTTACCTTTATCGTTTACGTTTATCGTGTAATTTTAATATGGTGATCCATATGCGAAACCATGCCCAACGTGCTAGAGCGGGTAATGTCGCCATGTTCCCCGGTCGTGGCTGCGAAAGGATTTTCTATTTAGTTTTAAAGCTCTGTTTTGTGCGTGAGTATTCATTAAATTTGTCTTCATTAAATTTCGTCAAGCCGTTCGTAAGTTAAGTCCCGAACAGAAACTTTCGAGGACCTGTTTTAATGTCCCCTCTTTTTTAATCTGTTTGTTTTCAAGTTTACTTACTTGCGTATTTCTCGTTACATTAGCCATTTAAAGTATTTTTTATAATAAAACAACGCTTCGCCAATAAATTCAAATATGGCGTCTCCATTTGACCAAATGCGTGTGGTTTGAATGTGGTTGAAGTGTGTGGCTAATGGCGTTACAATTAATTATCTGATTCTTCAGATTTATCAAAATTCAAGATAGGTCCATGGCGCGATGAGACGCCGTTCAGAGGTCTCAGGAAATTGCGAGCTTGGCCAAAGCCAACACGTTTCACCAAACTGTCGCTTTTTTAAATAAATTATTTATACTTTGGTCTACCCGAGTTGCGGTCTATCTAAAACCAGATCGAGAACCATCCCCCTCCCACCTTCCCCCCACCCAGGACCGAACAAGCTCATTACGTTTTAACAGTCTTTTACCCCCGTGTGTGTGTCCGTGTGGTCCTTCAACGCACGAGTGAATTTGGTCTAGAGTGCTGCTTGCTGCAAACCACTCGTGTGTATGTACTCGTATGTGTGTGGGTATGGCGTTTCCTAGGTGGAGTTTTTGTGTGCTTTTGTGCGGACGATAGAGGCTCAACGACGTCGGACGAATTAGGTTAGTCTCGTGAGCGCTTCTCCATTGGTTTCGTCTTCCTGTTCGGACCGAGGGACCTGGTGGTGGTCGTCGTGGTGGTGGTGGACTGTGGGAGGGAAGGGATACACGACGCTTTCCGCTCAATTTTCATTAGATTTTTGCTAGACTGAATTAGGAACCTGGTTGGAGGACTGCCATGTACGTTCACTATACCTGCACCGAAAAAAGGAAGGTACCGGGGGTAGTTGCTTTTTTATATGTCTACACTTTTAGCGTGGCTATTTTGTCCAGGCTTAATTCTGTAAATATCTGCTGCGTGCTTCTCGACGAATTGGGCTCCACTGTATCAATTTGCTTTCCGAAAAAAATTCTGTCTGAAATAAAGTCCCGTAACATAACGAACTCTAACGGCAGTGATAATTGTCATTTACGATCCTGCTCCAACTTTTCGATCAATGGAAAAATTAAATTCTGATCGCTGTTGTTCGAAGATATTTTTGGTGTCGTCTGTCTCGTGAATGGGAAGGTATTCGACTCACATTTTTATTAATCCATAATGATACGTTATCGTTTTTCGAATTGAGATCATTTTTCCGGTGGGCTATTCAGGGACACATGGTCACCAAGTGCGGCTCAATTCCACCATACGTTTTAAGCACTCCCTTTCTCTGGAAACCAAGGTGGTGAGGCAGCGGCAGTTCTACTTCGATCATGTCATGTCGGGCAGATGCTAGATTTGAAAAATACATGCTAGGGAAAGCGGAGGACATCCGAACGAGTAATAAGAGAAAGACGTGAATGGATTGTTATTGTTTGTTAAGGGGTATACCGCTTGATTTAACCGCTCAAAGCCCCCCAGGAGGCGACCTGGTAATTTTGCCTAGCCCAG
>JAQGBY010004306.1:0-16922 GCA_034698785.1 Mycogona germanica | reverse complement strand
TCATTTTTATGCGATTTCATTGAGCCGCTCTGAAATTTTGCTCCGAACACCAAAATCCAATTCTTAGTTTTATAATACAGGGCATTGGTCATTCTTAAGTTGGTTTTTAAATCCTTGTTCTCCAATCCAAACTGTATAACTATGCATGTATCAAATCAACACATCTAGATTGGCTTTCGTCCACCAAACGGGTGACTTTTTTTTATTCGCTGTTTTATTTACTCGTAGTTTTATCGGAACGGCAATAATGTCGTGACGTGCCCCCGGTGAGGCTTATCGGAGAACCCGTTCTTTTGAGCTCTTGACGCATGTCACCCGCAGTAGTGAAACGTGTGAATTATGGTCGGGATTTCTAGCATCTGTCGACTCGAAGATGACGCCACTTTACCAACCCCCACACCCCCATAAACGACACGACCCTGCACCGTATATATATCTCTATGCTCGCGGAAGCGTGGAGAACAGCCATAAAATAAAGCCTGACGCACATTTGTCGGACGATTGGCTCTTGGGTTTCTATCAGATGTGTGGTTTCCAGATTGACCGCTCTACACTGAAAATCAAACCGTCTTAATTTAACACTGAAATGTTGTCTCGCTCATTCTGAGATTCTTCTGGCGCATTCATTTCATTTTTAGGACTCCTTCAGAATATTGATGACGTCACACATATGAAAGGAGTATTGCTTCAACATGCTATCCATGAAATGAGTATTATTATTCCTTCGTTCGACTGTAGCGGATTTCGATCGTTTCTCGATTATCGTGACGGAATCGAACCCGCGACTTCAGCACGGAAGGAGTATCATTTTAAGATGGGTTCCGTGGAAGAAGCTAAAAAACAATATCACTCAACGAGTCCTAAAAATGAAATTTATACGTTTAACGTTATCGGTGGCCCCCTCAGGAGACAATGTGATCACAACCCCTTTTAAAAGCGATTTTTAATAGCTGGCTAGACTGGGCCTTTCAGGTCGTCAATTTTATTTAATTTTATTTTATTCAGCGTCACCAGCTTGATACAATTTAACTTGAACTTGGTTAACAATTCAACACTTTTTTTTTGTTTCCAATCAACTGTAGTCAACCGCACTACAGGCGTTACGTCCCCCTTAGGTGCTTAGGCACCTTGTGTGACGCGAAAAATGTCGGGCCACCTCATCGAAAGACGATATGTGGTGGCCCTACAAATTAGAATTGCAAAAATCGGCCAAGTCATTTAAATGACATAACAAATAGCATCAAAATTAGAATAGTCTATTTTTCACTTTGTGCAGTAGTACATTAGCATGTACAGTACATCTAAGCGGACTTATGAGCAGGGTTTTTTCAGGCGACCTGTTAATTATATTGCGCACGTCGAAGAAGGCCTGATAAGGATATATGGATCGAGGGGGGGAGGGGGGTAAGAACGATGGTTGTCCAGGGTATTAAATTATCCGTCGGCGAACAGCAAAAACAAGTCGCCCCAAGAGAGCAAAATCCTCTCGCAAATCCCCGGCATGCATGAGAAATGGTGACTCCGAACGACGAAAAAATTTAATAACACATCGGCGGTGGGAGCGCGGATCTACCGTGTACCGTTTCTATCGCTGCCTGTCTTCGCTAAAAAGCAATATAATCGCACTATAAATTAATTCTGTGGCAGAGGATGAGACCATTAACGAGCAAATTGTATTGAGAACTATGGATCTTTTGTTTTCGGAGGCTTAGGCAGGAGACTAGACGAGGAAAATGCTCACCACCTTTCTTGCTACAGTAAAAGTAAAAAGGATCTCACGCCGTTCAAAAGACACTGCGCAAGACAATTGAAAATGTAACTATAGAGGACTGGAACTCGAAGGACACTGATAACAATGGGAGATGCAATGTATTGAAGTATTAACATTTGAAACATGCACACTTTTTCTACGGGGATTTTGCATGTGTTCTTGTTGTTCGTCATACTTGTTCCAGACGCAGATGCAATAACCACAATCCACTACATTTACGTCTTGTTAGAAAAATCAACACCTTATTTGGACACTGATATCTGCTTAAATCTACGCCGTTGTTCATTTTGTACGCCAGACACTGCAGTCATCCGACCGTCTCGGTATTTTCTCTTAATATATTCTATTGTCCACCATCGCATTGCTGAAACGGCTGCATGATCTTGAGACGTGCAACTCGAGACATTGGAACGTGAACAACGACGAATTTTCAGTCGCCCTGTTATTCGATTTCTTCGTTTCAATTGCTTGTCTGACAACCGATTATTAAATTCTTGACTTCTTAGTTGAACTATTTCGTCCAGGCCTACATCTACATCTTAAATATTCCGTATGCAAATCATGCAGTATTTTTACCGAGAGACACTTTTGTGTCCCGTTTTTGGAGTCAAGTTTAAGTACAAGTGATGTATAAATATTTGACCTTTCGATTTGCAGTGCAGGACAACCAAATCTAAGTTTAATCTATATCTATTGGAACGAAATGAACGTCATTGAAGCAACTATGGAAAGAGCAAATACAAATTTATTCGTCATGGGGGCAGTTTAAAAAATCAGTTCGTTTCCCTTATGGCTCCAGAAAATGTTGTCCACCAAACCATTTCAGTCATGAAAGGTCTGGAATTGCTATCGTAGATCTGTTTTCAATATTTTCATTTCCTGTTTTCAGATACGTGGTCATCGTTTATCCGATGCGCTCCAGAGCGCTCTGCACGATGTCCAACTGCCGGAGGGCGCTCATCATTGTCTGGTTCGTGGCTTTCCTGTTGTCGACTCCAGTCACCGTTTCCAAGGTAAGATGGCAAACCCAATTTTCCTAAATTATATTTTTCTCTCTCTCTCTTCGCATTTTCACAATGACATTGAATTTTCATTGTCGAATCATCAACGAATCCTTTTACAGAACCGGTGTTCCGACTAATGTTGCCTGAAACAGAAATCGCGCAAACCGACATGTGATAAATCTATCCCGAATATACCTAATCACCCTTATATCAAGTATCACTCACCGCATTACTCAACAATGCGATTAAGTGAAGCAGAAAATTAGATCTCAGAACCTGTATGTTGTAGGCAAAGTTAATTCCATCGTTTTAGTGAGACTAGGGCTGACGTCGCTTCAATGAAATGGCTTCTACATAGAATACGAAATTTGTCGCACGGTGGGCTTTACTACCAATATCCCAATCTGCGCTCTATCCTTATAAATATATCTTTGTGTCGCTCTTGCCAGTAAAGTGTTAGACACCCACGGGAGAAATGCAGTATTTGGTCTCATTAATATTTTAAAATAGCTATTTTCGGATATAGGAAAGTCAGCAGGAGACATAGGAAGCTGATAAGCTATTTGCAACATGGAAAGTGTTGTAATGAGCGTGCGCCGGATTTATTGGTTTTGTGTTTCTGTTCGTACTTGCACCGGAGTTGAAAGAGATGTTGTTTATGTGTGATCGATTGTCGGGGTGATTTTATTCTGAGTGGGCGTTGTGGTGGTAGTCAGCGCCACCTGCGATGCAAATCATCATGTGTGTGTATCATTTTTTTTTAAAATCCAATTTGTAGCATAAAGCAAATTTTGTTCTATTAATCGCGGCTGATTTGCATTATCAGCGGATGATAAGCGATGCGGCTGTTGCGCCGTTCGGTAATAACCAAGCCTAAATTTTCGATGCAGAATCAGCCTACTTATCAGTGACGCAAGGAAGATCTCTTGTCAGGTCAGTTGAGATCAGGACCACAGTGAGGTGAAGCCAAGGCCTCAAGTAGTCAGGTACTGAGGTTAAATTAATGCAAGGATCATAGATCAGAATTTGAATCAGGGATCAGTTTTCAGGATCCTTCTGGATGTGATTTTCTTTATTTTTCGCCACATATAGCCCACACATGAGGGATTTGGGGTTTAAGTCCCGGTTAGGCTGAATTATATTAAGAAAATAATTAACACTCACCCTTCAGCGTCACAGTATGCGCAAGCGGCAGTGCGGCTGATGGGTGGTGCGGTCTCGGTTCTCTGCGCCTCACAGAACGGAAAACACGGTATAACCAGGGTGTTTTTTTCGGTGCCTAAAGATGCGGCCCCGTGCCAGTGACCAAGGGATTATGATGCTGCCGCGACAACAGATTGCTCATATACACGGGCTGGGTTAGGGTGAAAAAAATATATAGATAAAATGTGTTCCTGTTTTTTTTTATCGGCGCTCAAAACCGATCGCACATCCATAATGGCGGAGGGAGGGGGGGGGGGGGGTAAAAAAAAGCTCCGTGCGAAGAACCTGTGGCTTTGACGCGCACTCCTCTAATATTGGCGTGATTAGTGGCGTGCTGAGCGCCATTTGATAGCAACATTCGTCGGTTTCTAATGGCAACACGCACGACGTCGCATTTTGGTCACGTAGTCACGTCGTGTGGTTCTTGACGGTGGTTTGGTTTCGCTATATAGATCTGAGCCAAAGACGGTTGTCCATCGAGGGAAGGGCGACAGACGCGGGAAAAAATCTATTGGTAGTTTCAAATTTAGTAATTATCTATATTTCCCCTCCCACCACCAGAGTGCTTCGTTTATCGAAACTATATTAAATGAGGTCACCCTGCGGGCCTGAATAAAAGGAGGTTGTGCTTCTAAAAATAGTTCATCAACAACGTTTCTCGTCAAAACTCTTTCCCTTCAAAATAGTGTATGGCTAATTGTGAGATAATTGCTAATTTATCGGAATGTTACAGTTAAATTGCGAATAAAAACGTATTGCACAGTACGTTCTTATCATGGTTAACGCGAAAATTCTGAACAATCGAAATCTTGGTAAAGACAAAAAGGTGAGAAACAATAATACATTAGTTACACTGTAAGCATGGTTTAAGTTGCTTGAGAGATTTCAATTGTGCTTGAAATTGGGGTAAATTGCTTACAGTGGAACTAGGATATAACTGTCCAGATTCGTCTTTTGTTCCACAAGAAATGTCGGACCTCATATGGGTCATGCGCACGTACATTACGTGCTTTACGTGTAAATCGAAGTTATTCGGTAACATGAAAATAATCACCTCCAACAACTGCTTTTTCTCGTAAAGTACGTGCTCCTCGATCAGTGCACACAATCTGTTTTCATTTCGTTTCAGTGCGGTTTAAAAATGTTAATTTGTGAAAATCTTTGAATTGGGATTGCTAATGATATTTGTGTAAGAGATTTACTCTCGCCAACCAATGACTGAACGCACCCCACTTGAATTCACCCGCGCTCCAGTTGCTTAATTGGTTAATTGGATAACGCCGGTGCCTTACACAAAGCCGCCTTCAGGGGAGCTTTTCTTAGCGCATTAGCACAGTTTCAACGCAAGTTAAAACAAAGTTAGGTTGATAATTAGGAAATGAGCTTCCGTCAGCTCTTTTCAAGCACGACGTTTCCTTTTTATTTTCGAAGGAAGTCGTCCGTCCGCATCTTGCCGTCCTTTTTCTTTAAACCCCACAGATGTGCTGATACAGTTATATGGTACCGGTACCGCTACCACCTGCGCCCAATTTTCGATAAAAGATGCTGTTATGCCGCAGTGCTGATGTCTTGCCTGATTCAGAATCATCTTACTTTAAATGATAAATGATCTAGAACCATTGTGTCTTTAGGAATAAGCGGTCTGGGACTCCTGGTTCCGGTTTCGAATCTTAATTCTTTGTGGAATTAATTATAAAAATAAACATCCATTCATCCCTAAATGTCATCTGAAATTCGGTGTTCTAATCCCAGTTCCATGTGGTAATAGGAATTATGGGTCCGTAGGTCTTACGGTTGATAAGTGGTGCAACAGTAACACCAGATGGGCCGCTGGTGCATTCTTTAGGACATGATGCGGCCCCGTAACCAATAAAGACTGAACAACCCCGTATCTGGTGGATGTAGGTGCGCCATGTGGGCATATGTTTCCAAAAAGTATCATGAAAAAAGAGCAGAAAAAAATACTCCATCCATGATGGTGTAAAGCTACTCGCATCACCACCAACGTGCGCGAGTATAAAGATGTTGAGAACGGCCGAGACAAAAAAAAACTTCTTTTCTAAGCTGTTTAAAAGGTAATACACTTGCGTCTTTATGCACGCCACGCTCAGATTTTCCGAGCCTTAATCTAAAGGAGGCATACGGGATTTCTCCTAGTACTATCTCTCTCTTCACGGCGCTGAACAATGCGGCACTCAGTGTTCCATCTATAAACTGGACAGAAACGAGCATCTTACAAGTATTTCAAGGAAGTCCTCCAAATGAATGTCATCTTATTTAAATTTTCAAGCGATTTCCGCATAAATCTAAGAGTTATAAAATTCGTGGACTCCTATTCGTTCTATTGCGTGGCTTCTGCGAGCTTTTACGTCCTTGTGGTTTGACGCGTCCTGACGCCCATAAGTTACTCACAAGAGGTCGTTAGGATCTTACACGAGAACCAGTGGCGCACCTGGTGGCCTGACTGATTAACAACAGTTTATTTATTTATTTTTAATTCACTGAAGTGTATATCACAACAGGAATATTCTGTACCCCTCTCAGTGCTTAGGCACTACATTTTTCGCACAAAAAAGTTTTCGGTGGTCGCTCCTGAGCACGACGTCACAAAAAACGGCGTTAGTTCGCCATACCTTTTTTCGCAATAAATTATCATAAAAGCTTGGTTTAAAAATGATTAAACTTTGCAATTGCTGAAATCTATTCGATTTCCTGTGGCAAGAATAAGATGGACCACTCCTAGAGTGATTCCTTAAGTGAATCGATTTTTCATGTGTCCAGCGCAGGAGCGAATAGAAAATAGATTTGTGTCGAGCGCCTCTAACCATCTTTTAGCCTTTGTAGATTTGCATGTGAATGGATCGGTAATCTGGTATAGCAGGTGGATCTCTCGAGATCCATTCTAGAACAAGTATTCCGGCGTGATGCCATGGTAACCGTGTTGATCGAAAAGGATCTTCCAGGTCCGCGTAAAGGCGCCAGAAAATAATGGCCAAGAAGTTACTGATACAAAAAAAAATGGCCCAAGATCAGTACGCGTTATGGTGCTTTGGTTCCCGTCGCGGGCGGATTCGGTCCTTATCGAGGGAATTGTTGTAATATCCGGAGCCAGTGTCATACTGGACGTCTTATTTGTTCATCTTCTGACAGTCTATGCGACTTGGTGAGGTCCTGTCTCGCCGGATAGTCCGCGGACCGTGCGTCCGATATCACGTCACGTTGGCCATGCTCATGATGCCTCCCTAAATTTGCTTAAAAGATTTTTCGGTGTTAGCGGCCACAGATTATATCAGTCATTAACGATCCGTAAAGCGTCGTTTGACGTCGACAAAGTCAAGTAGGCCAAAAATTATTAGCGAGCGATGCGGAACTTATGGAGCGGTGGATGAACATGATTTTGCACTTGTAGCGCTCTCCTGATAAGATGAAAAAAGCTCCTTACCTCTTCTGGGCATTTTTCAACGCGACTAAGACGGGTTCAGTATAAAGCGACGCAATTTTCAATACCTCCTAATACTATTACAATGTTTTCCTTCAAGTGAATTTATTTGATATATATAATGAGCGCTTGTATATCTTCCTGAGACCCCGTGCCTACATATGTGAGCTTGGATGACTTCGATGGTATTATTTCCCATCATTGTAGTTGCTGCACTACAGGCGTTTCTGCCCCCATCATGGTGCTTATGCACTATGTGAGGGGCGCATTTTTACCAGTACCCCGGAATCGAATAATCGAGAGCCCGCGCCGGGAATCGAACCCGGGACCGCCGAGCTGTCACAGTCAGTCGCAATACCGACTTGGTACTTTCGTTTCACCCAATTACAGAGTATATCCTAGTTACACTGTAAGCATGCTTCAAGTTGCTTGAGAGTGGGGCAAATTGTCTTTTGAGAACGTGTCCATCGCGAGCGATACAAATCACGCGCTCGAATCTTATTAAAAATTGAACGCACCCTCTCAAGCACAATTGAAAATCTTGAACAAAATTGAGATGAACGAATTGTTATTCGAGAGCAAATAGTAATTTCTTGTCAAAGCGCAGCTCTGTTCAATATCTAAACGCACCTTGCTAAGTATGCTTGGAATAAGCATGCTTGGTCAGTGTAACTAGGGTATTATCCTCACGGCGGAGCATCCGCGGAGGCCGTCTATCCCCCGCGGGTGATATAACGGAAACATCGCGGAAGCATTGCTGGCGTAATGAGTATTGTGTTTCGGAAAGGATGAACGAGCTCACTCTCCCCCTCCCCTCCCCACCATTTTCTTTTCAACATAGTCATCCTCCAAAAAACTCTGGCATTTGTTATTTCACAGGAGCAACATCCTGCCATCGCATTATCGTAACCGTTTATTTTCTGGTGGGAAGAAAAATGTTGGCTAACGTCAAATATTGCATTCACACTCGACCGCGTTGTTCCAATCGCCTCCCCCCTCCCTCCGAGACTAGAGCGCCCTCTGGTGCCTCTGCGCGTCTGGGGAATGTAGGAATAAATATTTCCGCGGGGGGAGACAGGGGTTTCGGGAATAACAAAGATAGGTTTTGTTTCAGGTCGACTAAAGATATTTCTTGTCTTTTTCGACGCACTCGATTTCTTGACAAGCAACCACATGGTAGAAAGCACCGTATTCTCCGCTTCTTCAGCTACGGTTGATCGACTGTATGGGCGGTTGATGTTGGATGCGGGTGTTGTACCGTGCGGACGTTTGATCGAAATTGAGATTCTGAGTTAGACTCACACTATAATCGGTCACACTGCAGAACTCGATGACCATGGAAAACACTCTTGGCTTACGCCTTGTGGATTATGCGGTTAATGCTCAGTGCGGTTGATAGGTGGTGCGGAAATGTTTTCGCTGCGCCAGATGGGTCGATCGAGACGAGTGTGAATGATGTGATCGGGTGAATGCAGGTGCTGAGGATTCGGATGTGGATTAGTTGATGAGTCTTGTGCAAAGTCCTTTTTTGCTTCGCTCCTAAAATAGAGTAAAAACCGTATTCTCTTGACAATAGCGAATGTTTTAGGGGTTAGTGCGTTAATCCTGCGAAACATCTCTCGGTGGTGTTAACTTGTGGCTGTTTGGAACACTTGGTGACTCCTTGATTATTTTGTTGAAATTCATTACCCGTCTACTCGCATTACTCACATGTTATTTAACCTACTTTATCATCCTTGGCGGATGTGACGTTTCCATTGGAAATGAAGAACGTGGTCGTGGTCGTTGAGACTTGGGAACGCATTCTCTCGCAACTTTTTATCATTGTGAAATATAAGCCGACACAACTAGGTGTTTCATTTATTGCCGCTAGTGGCGCATACTCCACCAAATCCCTATTCACGGCAAGAAGTGATAGAAACGTTTAATGGTCAATCAGTCACATTAATGAGATTGCTGGACAACAAGTGATAACAATTTTGGCGCTGTTCTCAGAGAAAAAACAACTGTCGAAAGAACGTAATTTATTGTTGTGTTTTATTGGTGACGTCGAGCCTTTGGACAAAACAAATGTGTACTTTTTCTAGTGCACACTCTTTGCTCCTGTGGCTAGTTCACATGTGCAAGCTGTTCGCAGAGCAGCATTTTGGGCTCAATCTTCCTACGTTACGGTCACGTTACCCAAATCAGCCAATCACAGCACTGAGGAAGATTGAGTCCGAAATAGGCTCCAGCTTTCAACGTCTGCTATAATAGAGCGACTTGCCTTGCAAGAACTTGCACATGTGAACTTGCCACTAGATTTGCTCGTCCGGTCTCCGAGAGACTACTTGCCTGGTTTTAGCTTTAAAAATAGCAGAATCGTGTGTTGGCCAACTCGCTCCCCATGAGGAGGGGTTGGAGCGTGTTTCGTGTCGCCAGCAAACAAACTCATTTAGAAACATGTCACGGCAACCTTTCGGCGCCTGAAATGGACTTTGCGTTGAATATTAATCTTGTTTAAAAGAGGAAAAGAAAAAGCTGCTCGATTCTCCTCCATACGCGGTCTGGCTATGAATTCCACGAATTAACTGGCCCCAGGTGGTGCCGATACGGTCTACTTTGGGAGCCGATTTTCTAATTCACCATATATTTTCAGTGAATTGCTTATTGCTTTTTTTTTAGATTTCAAGTATTACAACCAAAGAGGTTAGAAGGTTAGAGGGTCCCTTATGGGAACACAATACGCGCTCCTCTTGTTGTGTGTGGGGATGAAGATTTATATATTTTTTGTTATGTGGTGTTGAATTATATAACCCATTGATACGTTAAAGCTCTGCAGCGCCTATATAATTTTGTTTATCCCATGATACGCCAATTGAGAGTTTGAAATAAAACTTTAAAAAATGTCTTAGAGTTCAGGATAGTGTTGCGAGATAGCATTACTGTCTGACTAATGTTATCTACAGTTAAAAAACAAGACATGTGCGCTTTTCAGTTGTCCCTTCGGCAAATTAAGTCATAAATGGTGGGAATTAATCCGTCATGTGGTTTCTAACAATTTATTCTATGGGTGGCTTCTAGTCGTTTAACTTCGTTGGCGGTAGGGGGAACTGATTGGAAAAGTGGCGTGTGGTTTCTTCGTCAATTTCCGTCATTGGGATTTCGCGGTGATGGCACGGTTTTGGATCCATGGACTCCATGGGAGGCCGTGACCCCCGGATAAGCCTATTCACCCTAGGCTTATGTAAGACGAGTAGATTGCTCCGTTAAAGGAATCCCCCCACCACACACACACTCCCTCTGAGATATTTGTTAAGAAGGTCCACCAGCTGTTCGCAGTTTAACTTCTCCAAAGATTGTCGGGCCAAATTGACTGTGTAGAGAAAAGATCAATTTACATCTTAAAAAAGAATTTATTTATCTCGGCTACTCGAAAAATAATATCTAGGGCGCCAAAAATAGATTCCAAAAAGATTTATTTATTAGTGCTACCGCTTGACTTTGTCTTCGTTCGCCAGATCTGGTGAATTTAAATATAATTGATTGAAGCGTTTTTCTATTTATAAAATTTCAATAATTTAGAAGGTAATATTGTTTTAATTCTCAACTAATTTTCGTTTTAAATTGTCAAAGGTTTGATACGCTTATTAACTGTTATCCTAATGGCATGGAAAATCTTTATTTCGTCTGGCACCATTACGTTTGACGTTTTCGCCGCAAAAAAAGGCACAGGACGAATGGTCATTCGAGAGCTCCTCGTGTTTTCTTGTCAAAGCACGGACGAGCGGCACGTGGCGATTCTGTTCAATGTCACAACGCACCTTGCTAAGCATGCTTGGAATAAGTGTGTTTGGCCAGTGTAACTAGGGTATTACACGCGCTTGCCCGACTGGTAGGCAACAAACAGTTTAGTTTCATCTTATTCTCGTATATTTTTACTGAGGGGGGATTGACATTTAACGGACTTCACTAGGGAGGCTGCGAGCGCGTCAGAGCGATCTCTTGTTAATAGCGGAGCGCTAGTGTGACCAACCCGTTCTGTTCTATGGGAGGAGGCCAATTCCGCTCTCGTCAATCAGCCGTTCATCGGTGTTCGGTTCAACACTGTATACGCTGGCATAGACTTAATGAGAGAGCCGTGAGACGGGGAAAGATGTGACGGTGAGGGGGATGAAGTTGGGGGGTCTCGAAACGTCGTCTCTCGGCACTCCGACGACGACGACGACGACCGGGGACAACGACCATCAATCATGGATGTCAACTGGATCCAGCCTGAGGGGGTTGTTCAACATGTGCGCATTTCGATTGATGGATGTGTAGATTTCTGGGATCCTGAAATGTGGAATGGAATGGGGGTCGGAAGCAAGATGGCGTCGACAGACTAACACGTGTTTGATGATGCGCGGGGGGTTTTCAGTTTGGAATGTTGGATAAATGATCGGATTACACGCATGCACGGTAAAGTGCTGGATTTGTGCACGTGCGCATTTCGATTGATGGGGTGTGTGGATTTCTGGAATTCTGAAATATGTAATGAAAGCGGTCGGGAGCAGGATAGTGGTCGACAAACAAAGCAGTAACCACACGTGTTTCGAAATGTGCGGGGGTTTTGTGTGTGGAATGTTGGATTACTCGGATGATCGGTTTGCGCGGAAAAGCGCCTAATTTGGAATGGGATGTTGGTTGAATGGGCTGAGAGAAATTGTAGCCAAATCCACAGACGTCCAAATTGTTATGGATATTAGCCACATGTGCATTGTGGGCTGAGGACGCCGGAAGTGGTCATATAACATCAAGATTTTCCAAAAGGTTTTGCCATTGTTTGGAAACGCAGGCATTAGTGAGGATCGAGAATGGGTGCAGCAGATATGACTCCCGCTTGTGGAACGGGCTTTGTATTTGATCGATCATCAGAACAGCAATGCTGCTGCGCGATTTTTTATTTATTTATGACATTGACTGCAGGACCATCTCGACCAATGTCCTAATGGTGTAAACAGCTAAGTGCTATCCACGAGAGCCTGCTGACCAGCGACGATAAGCCTCTATTATGTTCTTCACTGCCCTCGAGCCGTGACCAAGAGGATCATCGAGAGACTGACCTATCCAGCAAACAAGTACCAATCAAATGTTTTGTCGTTAGTTGGATGTGGCCTGACTGATTGAATTTTGTTGTTTGTCTTTTTGAAATAAAAGTAACCGAGGCCCTTTTTCTGTCATCGATTCGGAAATGATATTAGAAATCACTTAAAAGTCTTCAATACATGTAATTGACTTTGTATTGTATTTGACCATTAACCAGTTATGCCATTTTTCTAGTAATACATTTATATATTGTTTTTAGTGAAGTTCAAAAATGCTACCTTGACATTTCAAACTGTTGAAAGAAAATGTCACGAAAGCCAATACTTTTGTATAGATCATAATCACACGCACACAATTCGCAATTTAATTTTTGTTACACATCATTTTAAAGTTGGGCACAATTAAATTGGCCTGTCCCACTTGATCAGTACTGTACTTTCACTTTCCCTTAAAAAACCTCAAGGTAACATTCAAAACGTCATCATAATAAATTTGATATTTGGAATTTATTTCGGCACTACCCTGGTTATACACACACACTACTCTGGTTATAATCCTCTCATATTGCCGATATTTCGCGATTTGTTGGTCCTGATGTGACACATCAGGATGATTCTTTCCCAAGGATCTTATTTCTTTCGCACGATCAAAGGTGTACTTTTCTGTTCTCTTTTTAATTCCCTTCTCTGTAATAACACAACTGTCCCTTATACCCAACTCACTTATACTCTGTATGGGACAGACTACATTTTATATTGGCGCTTTGATTTAAGCCGATTAAGGATTTTGGGTCTTTCGTTTTATTCCGAGCGGCAGTCAAACAAATACAGTGTAGGCTCCCTCCGTCGTCTATTTGGAATTTTGAAACAGGGAAAAGCGAACGCATGTACACAAAGGGAGGGCTCAAACTTATATATTTAAACAAAGCGTAATATAGGTTCTAACGAAGAAATAATTTTGTCAATATTGGCGAAGTAGTCTGGCCTTGTACTACATAGCGCCATCTGTCGGCTATATCACTCTCTAGTCTGCCGAAAGTGTAATGCATTCATTTTCTGTGAACGCATCTGCGGATTACGTTGGAACAATTTTGTCGCCGTCTAATCCGGTCCCGCCCAGATCAATCATGACATAAACCGCCCTGACCGTTAAGCCGACCACCCGAAAAACCTATAGCGTCGCCAACGGGGCAATTTCATCAATCAGAAAACAGCATCTCGATTTGGTTTGGTGGGGGGAGGGGTGCGTGGGGAACCTGGAAGTTGATTGGCCGATATTTTCGGTCAGGGAGATGTGGGCGGACAAACGCGCCCCCCACGTCCATTTCGCGCGACCAAAACTAGCCGCAGAGGAAATGTTTCATGAATAAATTAGGAAGGTGTATGGTTCCATGAAACGCTAGGAAAAACACGTCGAGTCTAGATAGAGCAAAGCAATTTTGTAAGGTTTGACCGAATAGTTTATTTTTTTCTCTGTAAGACCAATTCCAATCTTTGTCGCCATGTCTTTTTTTATCTTCTGGTAGTGGGGGCGTTCACTTCTTATTACAGGAAGTGCCTACGCTAGTGGCGCTGAGTGCATCAAATTTTAATTTGCCTGTTGGATCACTTATGACCGGTAGCTAGAAAACTATCGATAACAGTATCGATAGTTCTTAAAACGTAAAAAGGCACACTACTTATATAGACAACATGTTTATCAAAACTTCATATTACTCATAGGTATATTTTGTTTTATTTGTATTTTTTATTTAGAATATATTGGTGAATTTCAATTAGATAAATTTCATTAGATGCTGCTTCATATATTTTATTAAAAACAGTTTCCCAAAATTTCAGTAAAACTCACATCAGAAGCTTCACTTCCTATAAAATCAAAATTATTACTTTCGTCACAACCTAAGTGTTTTACAGTCTTCCGGTTCAGAATTCCGTACTTGCATGTTTCACTAATTGCTCAATTAATTCATTGCTCAAAATTTACCAAATACCGAGTTGCAAGAATTTTGTGGAAGAAAATTCCAAACAAAGTGCATTGACCAATTCGCCTCGCGTTTGTAATATGTGTAGCGAATTGTTGAATGGTGACAATATCGTCACCACAGTTACCTTGGATCAAAGGGTCCGAGGGGAAGGGAGGGCGTGCTCCGGTAAATGCTCACAGGGCTTCCCTCTAGATCATACATCTCCTTGGCCCGTCCATTCAGAGTCAGCTTTCACTACAAAATGCCTAACAGGAGAGGGGGGGGTTGTTAGCTCAGACGTCACGCTCGTTCTTTCTCACCGTCCGATCGAATGTAAAGTTAGTTTAAGAGTCGAATTCGTTTACCTCCAATTGCTCTCGAGATTTGTCCAGTCTATTCCGAAAGGCTATTCACCAATTCCGTCGCGTTTGCACAGTAAAAGCCACCCCATGTCGAATGTATAGTCTGGGGTTTTCCTTTTTATAGCCTTCGACATCAAACGCTTTAACTTTTTATCTCGGCCAACACAATCAACTCGTCGTATTTTTTATTCCCTTTCTCCATTACTACGGCAATCGCGAAGACAGATTCTCACTCTCACTGCAAATGCCGATGTTTCGAAATGGCGAATCAGTTTGTCATATTGTCAGGTGTATTTATATATCGAGTAAAAATATTGTTTCCTATGCAGGGAAGTAGTCGATGAAGGAAATCAATGAGTGAAAGCACTGGACCTTGGGATAGGTTTTTAATTTAGCACAATTTCTTTTCCCCAAAATGCTTAACACATAATTTCGACACAAAATTGGAACGACACATTTTATTGTATGCATATAGGGGTGCGTATATATTATAAAAATTCCTGAAAGCATTCTCATCCAGTGGTAGTTTGAATTACCAAACTAACCAAACAAATTATAGTTTTTCATTTCCTGGTTCGAAACACAAACGAAGAGTCCTTTTCTTACAGTGCTCTTAGAGCTGCTATATATTATTGATGTCGGACGCATTTTCGAAATTTAAATATGAATTGAAGATGCCCTACTGACTATTTGCTAAGTGAGAAAAAATCAATTTTAAACGTCGCTATTTGCAGTGAATTATGCAGTTATGCTGCAGTTCCAATTTAAACCTTCCCGCATTGCGTGGGCGGAATTGTTAGGGCTCATTCGTATTACGATTGAAGAACTGCTCTGTAATCTTTTGCCGATAAATGAACCGATAAAGGAAAGAGAATAAATGTTTATCTTATATCATTGCCGTATGGCCTTTGTGCGTGACATCGGTCGGTGCCTTCTGGTGACGTTTCAGAGAATCAAGTGGGTTCCATAACCAGAGCTCCGAACACATATCAATTTAACCCTCTCTCCATGCAATTTTCACATGTTCCTAGATTTCGATGCTTCGGATAAGAAACAGCCATGCAGAATTCACACATGTGGAAAATGTTTGTCAACCCCATACGTAATCCGAACATTACAGGTCAGAAACACATAGACGTAAAAAATTTCACTCACAAGTTTGAAGCCCAGTTCAAGTCGCCCTCATTTGCAGTGAATGCGGTGTGTGAATGATGATCGAAAAAGTGTATTAAAAGCACGCAACCCACTTTATAAGGCCACGTATGCCTTTTTATCTGGTGTCGTAAATTTTATGAGGACGTTGGACGTGTGAGTGAGTGGGCTTTTTGGGCTGTGGTTCACCCCCCCCCCCGAGCTAGTCCCAACGAGCTGTTCAAGATCGAATCGCTGGTATAGTATAGGGAGATATCTTTGTGGGGGGTAATCACGGATCGCTTATTTGGATTCGCCAGTAACTTAAACAATAAAAGAGAGAGATGGAATCGGCGAGGCCATTTTAAATTCGTTAACAAACCGCGATAAAGTTTGGGCTTGAGGGGATCCAGAGAGAATCGAGCATTCGTTCGTGGACGTCGGACTTCTCAGTCTCTTACACAGGAAATCAAAACGGCTTGAATCACGTCGCCGATGTACGCACATACAGAGTAATTCTGTCGTTTCTGGTGTTTCAGTAGTAATACTGAGTTGATTGTCAGATATACTCAAATTAATCGGTGTGAATAACTTGGCAAAATAAATTAATTACAGTGTATATGATTTTTTTTAAATATTGAAAAAATAAATTGCAAAATATATTAATTACAGTGTATATGATTTTTTTTAAATATTGAAAAAATAAATTGCATGACACTTCATTTTTTTCATTTTTTTTCAATTTCACTGTAATGTGTTATATCACTATAGGAGTTTCTTTACCCCTCTTGGTGCTTAGGCACTATGAAAAAATATTTGTTAAGGGGGTTTACCAGTGATTGAACTCCTCAAAACCCCCCCAGAAGGCGACCTGGATATTTTTGCCTAACCTAGGCTGTCCTAGGAATTCCGAAAGAAGGCGCGTTAAGGAATTTCTCTCGCCCGAAAAATTCCGAAGGTGTCGGCCGGAATCGAAACCGCG